>JAOVVH010154861.1:0-12285 GCA_028566435.1 Scorpiodoras heckelii | reverse complement strand
ACTAACACACCATCACCACATCAGTGTCACTGCAGTGCTGAGAATGATCCACTACCCAAATAGTACCTGATCTGTGGAGGTCCTGACCATTAGAGAACAGGATTAAAGGGACTAACAAAGTATGTAGAGAAACAGATGGACTGCAGTCTGTAATTGTAGAACTACAAAGTGCATCTATATGGTAAGTGGGACTGAGAAAATGGGCAATGAGTGTAGAGAAAAGGAGGTGGTCATAAGGTTATGCCTAATCGGTGCATATCGGTATATTCTGTAGGAACTCAGTTGTTTTGCTTGGAAAAGTGAGCACTGGACTGTATAAATTACACAGCCTATTTCACAATTAATTAAAAGATTCAGTTAGGCACCTGTCTACTTTCTGCCACCATATTCCAGGAAGGAGCAATTTGTTCAAATGAGCAAATGTCACACTGCATTCCAGACAAACCAAAAATCCAGGGGCTGCTGGCATAAACAGGCTGGCAGGGCTTAACCCCCTTATCTGTCCAAGTTCAAAACACATCATATACGGTTCCATTTTTGTCATCCACATACTTTTATTTGCTATTAACAATAGTTTAATCCAGATCATTTTTTTTTCTTTTATGAAACCATGCACAACAGTACCACTAATGGTTGTAAAACAAATACATAGAATGGTATGAAGAAGCAGTGCGCAGGCTGATTATCTATATCCCAGAGGGCAGATTCATGCATCAGTTCAATGGCAGTCATGTAAAAGTTAAATGATATTGTTCACATTTTAAATATGTCATCAGCAGTGGTTAAGAAGACAGCTGTAATAAATGGAAATGAGGTGGATTATTTATTCTATAAAACTATACATTCCATAGACTAAGCACATACTAATCAAAGTACAAGTTAGAAAAAACAGACAACAGAACCATAAGGTTACATCTTTTCTGTTTAACATGTTTGGTATTCAGTGGAAATATGGCATGATCCCTGTAGAGCATTATGAATGATAAAACATTTGAAATCACAAATGCAGCTGCCCGTCTCTCTTTAAGTGTGCATGTGTGTGTGTGTGTGTGTGTGTGTGTGTGTGTGTGTGTGTGTGTGTGTGTGTGTGTGTGTTTGTGTAAGTGAGTGTGTGTTTATTCTTATGTTCAAATAATGCAATGCTTATTCCTAATAGTTTTATTGTCAAGCAATTGATAGATACTAGGTTTTAGTCATCCATATCTAATATCATTATTATCTGTCAGTGTGACAATGTTCAAAGCATCCTAGTGTAGGGTGTAGCTGGTTCACACTTAAAATGCTGGGACTCAGTGGTTTGAGTCATTTTGGTTGGATCATATTTCAAATGATGTTAACCATAATTTATATTGTGTTAATGAATGTGAGGATACTCTTATGTTTCAGCTTTCTCTCCAACATTCCCTTTCTAGTGCTCTATAATGCTACATATACACTGAGAGGAACAGGTCAAGTGAGGGAATCATACTTTTGTTAATCTGATGTTGTACTTCAGAAAACTCCTTATGTACAGCAAAGATCATATGTGGCCCCAAGCAGTTCCTTTGCCTGCCTTGCCTGTCCTGTAGCTAAACTTTGGCTCATAGCAGGTTCATGGCCTCTGCTCTTTGGGAGTACGGTAGTCTTGCTGTTCATCCCCTCAAATGGTCCCAAATCCATGTTTGCTGTGCAGAAATTTTTGAAGGCGTTAACAAGGCATCATTTACTCTCCCTCAAGACATCTGATTCATGTATGATTAGACACAAGGAAAAAAATGTTGGAAAATTATAAAAGTGGTACATTTTACAAAGCTATACTTATTTCCACACATAATATTCAGACAAAAGTATATTCATAAAGGAAATTAAGAGTACTGCAATCTAGCTTTCTTCTCTGCAGCATGCGAAGAATTCCCTGTGGGCAAAACACAAGCCATAATGCACTTAGTGTCCACTTCTATAATATTATGGATGTTGTAGTAAAAGGTTTTTTTGTGGTAGGAGAATGCATTCTTTGAGGTTTTAGGAAACAGGACAGTTAATGACTGCTTGGACCGTGGTAACATCCCTGACAACTCTGTTTTTGCTTAGAATGTATCCCAGAAATACCTTGTGGCATAATCAGGACCAATACAGAGGTCAAACCAAATAAATTTTACAAGGGATGTAAATGGTTCAGAAATGTCATAGATGTGTGCTGCAGCAAGAATTTGCCAAAAGTGAATGAACATTTGGGTTAGTTAAAGTAACTGTAATGTCTGTTCAAAACAGCAGGTTAGATTAATAACAGATCACCGTGTACATTATTGTACCTTATCATTTGCAACTAAGGACAAACAAGTGTCCAAGATAAATGTGTTTGATCACAATTTTAAAAAATGATATGCATTGATCAGAGCCCATTTCAGATATTTCAGCAATTCTTTATACAAAAGCAAAATGTCATTATTGCCCATTTACCTAAGTAAAGATTGAGAAACATGCATTGTCACTGTTTTAACAAAAATGCTGTGAAAAAACATTTCAGAGCATTTGTTGTTTAAGGGAAACACCCTAGAGGAGGCACAGTAATCAATTGCATTTCTAATAGATGAGGCAAGTGTTGTGACACACTCATATTTTCAGATAGCTGCAAGAACATTTTGTATAGCTGCCAGAAATTGATCCATTTGAATAACAGATAGTATAACCACAGCACTCCTAATTAAATAACAACAGACTTTTCAGATATGGATGAAATGTTACACAGCTGAGCCTGTAAACTTCACTTAGAACATGTATAATTAATGATAACTCACAACTGAGCAAAAATGGCACAAAGTGCAAAGCAAAAGCACGATATTTGAAATGGCAGAGAAGTGTCCAACAACTGCAGAATCAGATTACAACAGTGTATATTTTCACCTTCACATTTTAGCAATGAACGTAATGTAACTGGCAGGGAATGTAATTAATTGTATGTAGATGTTTTATAAGAGGGGTATGTGAAAAATTTGTATTCCCTATCAAGATATATTAGAAAGGTGCCATTACATTATTATACATAGAATACATTGTGCTCATGAAATGATTAAGGTAGGCTTGCATTTCTGTGTGCATTTGATGTTGTGACAAATGAGAGCATAAAGTGAGAGTATGAGCATAAATCCTTTTATACAACAGCTAGTTCCAGTCCACTGATTTGATTGGTTGAGCGTCATTCCAAGAGTGCTTATATTTTCTGGGATGTTTTACTGTGTGTATCAATCCGCTTGTCTGTGTTTACCACCTCAAGTTTCAATTCCTAGCTGGAAACAGTTACTACAACAGAGTTAGTGAAATCATCAGTGAATATGGAAAATGATACTGTTCTGGAATATAACTTTACCCAAAATTTAAAATATGAAAAAAGTTCATCAAGGATGAAAAGGAAAAAGGGACATCTAATTTACCTGAAGCACCATTAATGGGAATCATTGTGATCCAGCCAGCCAGCAGGCTGTAAATATATGACTATGGTTTCTTCTGGATGTTGTGTCCGAAATGTCACTTAATCAATATTAATTTTTGTTTAACGAGCTGTTGTATAAAAGCAATATCACATTCACATTCAGACTGTTACACTGAATATTGTCATGGCTACCCATACTTTTGCTCATGGGTTATTGTTTAAATGTAGTACTACCACAAACTGCCAAACCATTTATACAGTTATATGCTTAGTTATATCATTTTAGTTATATTATTTTTATATGTTATAATAATTTATAAATCATATATTAAAAATATATACTTTTTAAAAATTCCTTCCTCCAGAATGGTGTATTTATATTATTTGTATAAGTGGGTTTTTTTTTAAATAACTGTGACTATTTCCAGTTATTTTCTTTATTATTTAGGATTTATTTTCTTTCTTTTTCTACAAGGTCATGGCCATGGTCTGTGTCACTACTATTGAGTTAACAGATGCTCTAAACTATAAACAAGACTGAGAGAATTCCTTTGGTGTTCACTGATCATCCTACGAATAAAACAGCAGGTAAAATTATAAACAATTCAAAACTACAGGATCACCCTAAGACGTCTTCTCTTTTTAAAGAACCTCCACTCATCTCATATGGATCACATAAAAATCCTATTTTTTCAAGAACTATTAAAATCATATTTCTGTTAGAAGCTACAATGCTCCCGCATACTACAATTCAATATATTTGAAATGCAATTTATTAACATAGCCACGGAAATCAAAGGCACTAAAGGATCCATTTTTGTCACCCATCAGTCCACGTGTTTCACTGCAGGAGTTGCTTATTGTCTGTTTTTCAAGAGATGCAGTCAGCTATACAATGAGGAAAAAACACAGCTCATGGCTTTATTGAGCACTTTCGTACATTCAGAATGAAGGATTTCTCATTTCTTGGGATGAGACACTTCAACAGCAATGCACATAACATTAATGACATCTCTCTTTGCATTGTTAGTTAGTATTACAGAATTAATGAAGTGAGGAAACACAAGGAAAAAGAGCTCAGCTATTCTCTCGCTACTTTAGAACCTCAAGGAATTAATATCATGGCAACATTTTGGCAACAGCAACGAGATCATCAGCTATTTCTAATATTAACTGGTTTAATCTCTTACAGCTTCAGAACACAATGCTTGCACAGCTGAAATGTCTTGATTCACTGGAAACTTCACGCTCTCTGATACAAATTTTAATTCCCTTTAAATGACTCACAGGCACAGATGACCTGGCTTCAGGGTGCTATTTGGGACAGAAGATTTACTCAGGGAGGAAGCTGCTGGGTGTTCCCACAAACAGTGAAGGCAGTAGGAACCAAGAACTTGCAGGTCATCTCAGTGCCACAAGCAGGACTTGGAAAAGGCAGAGGAGAACCAGTGATAGTGGAGGAAAGGTGTATTAAAAGCCACAAAGACAAGCATGGGCCAGGACATCTTCTCCCTGTCCTACTCTGTCCACTTACATAACTTTTGAATGACAGGAGGGTATTCTCAGCTTTGGAGGATGGAATACATTTTCATTTACATTTACATTTACGCATTTAGCAGACGCTCTTATCCAGAGCGACTTACAAAAGTGCTTAGTCATTAACTTGGAATATCCAAAGCTAAACCTGGTAGACCTGAATTCAGGCTACTTTGAGCTATGATAATGCTAAAAATTAGTCATGCACTACCTAATAAAATAACAAGCAAGGTAAGTCCTATAACCCAAATTACACAAAACCAGTGAAGATGATACATAGCCAACACAATGGCTGCTGTAGATGCAGTACAGATTTTAGTTAGTGCTCATTTAAGTGCTCTCGAAAGAAAGTGACTGCTGTTTGAACACACAGGGGGAGTTCATTCCACCACCTTGGTGCCAGAACAGAGAAAAGTCTGGATGCTTGCCTTCCATGTATCCTGGATAATGGTGGGTCAAGTCGAGCCATACTGGGGGCACGATGGGCTCTAGGTACGCATCGGACTTTGACCATTGCCATCAGGTAGGAAGGGGCTGGACCATTTATGGCTTTGTAGGCCAGCATCAGGCTTTTATATCTGATGCAAGCTGCTACAGGAAGCCAGTGAAGGGTGCGCAGCAATGAACTTGGGGAGCATGGGAAGACCAGCCAGAATGGAGTTGCAGTAGTCAAGTCTTGAGATGACAGTAGACTGAACAAGTACCTGGGTGGCCTCTCTGGAGAGAAATGGTCGAATTCTCTGAATGTTGTAAAGGAGAAATCTGCATGACTGGGTCAGGTTAGCAACATGAGCTGTGAAAGAGAGTTGATCATCTACAACTACTCCAAGGATACATGCTTGTAAAGATGGAGTGATCAGGGAGTTCTCAAAGGAAATTGAGAGATCACAGTGAACACCATTATCTAGATATGTAGACCAACAATAAATTATACAAAAGTCATACAATTTCCATCTTTAAATATATGCAATTTTTAAATGCCGTTGTTTAAAGTGCTTGGCAAGAATCCCATATTTTGTGCTGTGATTTTCTGCCCCCTCCCCCATCATATTTTAAAATATGATAAAGTAATGTTGCTGGGTGATTTTAATATCCATATTGATGATTCATCTGATGGAGCTGTCTTAGAATTTATCAACACTATGGAACCTTTTAATTTTGTGCAGCGTGTGGTTGGCCCGACCCACAGTCGGGGGCATACATTGGATTTGGTGTTCTCTTTGGGGCTGTGTCTTGACACAGTTTCTGTAATAGCTCTATTTGTATCTGACCATAAGTGTATAACTTTAAATATGTCTTTATTTATAAAAAAACCTGTCTCTAAATGCTGTGTACAATCACAGATTTTTAACAATGATTCGATATCTCAGTTTTCACATGAGTTTGCCGGGTTTAGCGAACAACTGTCCCTCTGCACTGATGTTAATGATTTAACTAGTTCTTCTAACAGTGTATGTTTAAATGTTTTAGACAATGTTGCCTCAGTAAGATTAAGGATGAAACTTCTTGTAAATTCTACTCCTTGGATAAATGATGACATCCTGCACTTGAAAAGAATGTGCAGGAGGGGAGCGGGAATGGAAAAAGTCACAGCTTTAAGTTAATTTTTTTTATATATCTAAAGGATTTATGGTCTAATTTTAACAATAGATTGAGAGATGCTAGAAACAAATATTTTAATGAGTTAATAACTGCAAATGTACACAACCCAAGCTTTTTGTTTTCCAGGATAGACAGTCTAGTAAATGGGGTGGTTGTGAACACACCTACTTCTAAGATTGACCCTGAACAGTTTTTAAAGTTTTTTTGTAAATAAAATCAGAGATCTAAAATACAATATAGCAATATCATCCTCTACATATACAGAAGTGGTTCCTGAGAGTGGAGGGTATGAAAATTTTAATCAATTCTCTCCTATCTCTTTAGAGGATTTAAAAGAAGTTGTGCATTGTTTGCATCCCTCAACCTCTGCAAATGTCATTGTCCCAGCTTCTTTTGTCAAAAAGTTGCTTGATTCAGTGGGAATTCATCTGAAATCAATAGTGAACTTATCACTTAGCTCAGGCTGTGTGCCAGAGTGTTTCATATTGGCGATGGTGGAGCCTATTCTTAAAAAACCTGGTCTTGATCTGAGTTGTGTAAATTGCAGGCCAATATCAAAATGACCTTTCCTCTCTAGAATTCTTGAAAAAGTGGTTGGAAAACAGCTGTTAGTCTTTTTAGAACATTTAGGGTATGTATTGAAGACAAGTTGTCTTCATGCTCTGATCTTTCTTGTGGAGTTCCACAGGGGTCAGTCATTGGTCCTATTTTATTTTATTTATATATGCTCCCCTTAGGACGTTTGATACGTCGTTTTAACATTTCTTAACATTTTTATGCTGATGATACACAGCTTTATCTCTGTGTAAAGAGAAATGATCTTAGTAGATTAGACAGTCTGACTGAATGTATTAATGCAATAAAGAAATGGATAAGCTGTAATTTCCTCAAGTTGAATAAGGGAAAAACTGAAGTATTGGTCCTGGGCCCCCAAGATGCTACCAATGACCTAAAGAAGGAACTTGGGTCATTGGCTATTCAGACAATCCCTTACCCTATAAACCTTGATGTAATTTTTTATTCTGAGCTGAATTTCTCAAAACATGTAACAAAGCTGGTAGAGGCTTGTTATTTTCAATTGAGAAATGTTGCCAAAATCAGAAAAATGCTCTCCTTTCAAGATACAGAAAAGGATATTCATGCTTTTGTATCATCTCAACTTGATTATTGTAATGTTCTCTTCACCTGTCTTAGTCAAGGGGAAATGGCACGGCTGCAATTGGTCCAAAATGCAGCCGCCCGAGTACTTACTAGGACTAAAAGATGGGAGCACATTACCCCAATACTGGCATCTCTGCACTGGCTGCCTGTTGCTTTTAGAGTTCTGTGTAAAGTTTTATTTTTTAACAGATCAGGCAGTGCACGGTGATGGTCCTGAATATATTTCTGTCCTTTTAGTGCCATATTCACATATTCACATATTTAGTGCCTTAGAGCCAGGGCTCTAAGGTCCGCCAGTTGGGGCTTTTAGTTGTCCCAAGGACAAAACGGAAACGGAAGGGAGACTGTGCGCTTTTTGCATATACATAATTCCCTTCCCCTGGATGTCAGACTTGCTGGGTCAAAGGTGATTTTTAAACAAAGGCTTATATTTATATTGTTTAGCCTTTGAGAATGGGCATTAGCTGATGTTTCCTGTTTTACTGTCTTTTAGATGGGGTTGCTCTGCATATATGGTGTATGTTTGTTTTATTTTTGTTTTGTTTTATTCCTCCCATGGACATAGTGGTTTTATGGTTTTATGTGTATTATGTGTGTGTTATTTTTGTTTTAACTATCTCTTTTATACTGTATTTTATTTATCGTAAAGCACTTTGTAGCTTGTCTTAGAAAAGTGCGGTATAAATACACGTTTACTTACTTACTTACGTAGAAGTAAGTAACCAGTTTACAAAAGGAAAGAAATTTTCCAATTTGCCTCAAAACCTGGGTCAACTGTAACTCACTCTGGGGAATGATATAGCAGTAAGGAAGCAATAAGAGACTAAATGCAGCATTGCATATAACTCAATATTTAAATCTTCTCATGGGAAAATCACACATATCGGTGAAGCAAACAGCTTATTTGAGAAGCAATATCTGAAATACAACAGAACCTGAAGCATGCTTGTGCTCATCTTTGCAATAAATTGTTATTGTTCTGTTTACTTAACTGGCTTTCGTATAAGTATTTTTCTTATTCTTCTTAATGTGAGACACAGTTTACACTAATAGTTTTCAACTGGACATTTTTAAATAGTGACTGTGTGATTGTTTTTTCTGTCGATTTGAATGACAATTAAGACATACTGAATGTCCTAGATAGTTTGCAGTACTAACACTTAACTTGAAACTTGAAACTTGAAAGTTACCATTAAATTTTAAGAATGGATTAATTTGTTGAAGGTTTGGAATATTTCTAATAACCAAACCTTGACTGATATTTATCAGAACACTATCAGATCATGTGATACTTTAATTGCACACAGAAGGACTCCATTCTGCTAATTATGTGGCTGGCAACTGTTTGTGCCACAACTGATTTAGTGATTTCATTCCAACTGGTGTCAACACTAGTGCGTTCACAAATTTAAAATTTGTTTGTTTGCAAAGAGTATTATTTTATATGATAGATTTTCTTCCACTTCAATATTATAGGTATATAGGTATAATTCAGTATTACCTGTAAAATTATAACATATAATGCCTCTTAAGTCTACTCCAGTTCCAAGTTCATGGGGCAAATTCTTACACAATCCACTGTACGCAAATGCACAAAGAGGTATCTGTTACACACTTAATAACTTTTATCCCAATAGCATTACAACTACTATTAAATATGAAATTAAATCTGTGGCACTGTGCCTCACATCATGGAGAAGAGTTATCATTGGGTCTCATTTCTGCATTGATAGGACTGACACTCTCTTTGTCACATGCCTCAGTAAAATTAATGAGATATCCGCAAAGATGTGGATGATAAGCAGCCTCCATAGCACACAGTTCATTATGTTAAAGTTTAACAGTGAAATGCCTGAACATCACAGTGAAAAAAAGCATTATGTTGACATGTATTTATGAAGGCTCTTTCATAACAGTTCCTCTTGAATTCAATTTTTCCCCCTTGCAATCCTTCCTATGAGCATGAAACTGCTGACCAACAGAACACCACTAATAGTGCTCAATCTAAAATGTATGTGTCTGTATATCACTAATAGCAATGATATAAAAATGCTGTATACATTTTCAGTATACTGTCCATGTCACAAAAAACATTTCTCAAAATAATTTGTGACATGAACATCAGGCAACATATAGTGCTAACATGGAAAGTCTTCTCAGAAGAGTGAAAGCTTTTATAACACAAAAGGAGGGTCTCTGGAAGTGAGGAGAGAAGTGTGTGCTTAATGAAATCTCATTTCTGACTTTTTTGCATGCTTTGTGAGCAGGTGACTTGGCCATTTTGGCTGGGTGTTATGTCCACTGAAGCTTTATTCACCAGCGTAGTGTGGGTATGAGAGTGTAATCCATCATCAGGTTTGTCAGAACTGTTTTGCCTATGTCAAGACAGAATGAATATGTGAAAGCAATGATTGTTCTGTCATAATAGACAAATGCATTACACTTGAATAACAATAACACTCACATTTTAAAACAGCATAACTGCAAAGACATCAAAGTATTATTGCCATGCTGACCAACATGCTCTTATGTTGTGAATTTTATTCAACTATTATTCACGATAGATTCTAAAGGTAACTCACTCACTTCAAATGAATCTACCCTGTAGTTATTCCTGAAAATCTGCTGCCGGTCTGTTATGACCATAGCATACACATATTTTTTTTTTGGTCATATTCCAATATTTCCAATATATTTTGAGATCATTAGTGTATGTTATTGTTGAAGAGTTTATGTAGGTCAAATCCTCCCCCTGTTGTGGGTGTCTTCTGACCCCCATTTTAAAACAGATTATGTGGGGATTTCAACAGGATGCCTCTACGGCAATACAGATTAGGCAATTAACCTTGATGTCACTGTAATTATTAAGACACTTCAGCAAATTAATTCATTTCCCAAATGATCCTGGTAGCAAAAATCTTTTACTCTCTATACAAAAGCAGAAAGGAGACTGCAAATGTGTCTTAGAAGCAATGATCCTTGGGCATAGTCTTACTTTCTTTGTAGCATAGGAAGCCTGCAATAAAACACCTAACTGGTGAACCAATGTCACCATTTAATTAATGTAAATTATTAAGGTTTTTTTCAGGGTCTACATTAAAAATTGCTTTTTACCCTTCACTTTGCACTCAATGTACCTAATTGAGATTCATAGGGATGCCTCCTCAGTGCATCGTTTATAACCTTTATGAGTAGAGAGTTATGGTTGGATAGTTTGATAATGAATTTCAAAGGTAAGCCTTTGTGACCTCACAGCACCTTCCTGAAGAAAATATATGCATGCTTCACTTCATTTAACATGACTGCCTTGGATTAAATAAGCATTAATAATTTATGATTCACTGCGTTGATTTAGTAGTCTACGTTTTTCATAGCTCAAAGGTTAATACACAGACTTATAGGAATAGCCACATGTTTATTAATGACCCCAATCATCATCTCCCATCCAGCCTGTAATTAATTTGGCCATTGGAACAATATAATTGATAAGTTGATAATGTGTAAGTAACTGGCCAAATGATCCTCAATCACTGAACTGTATTGCAGTTTAAATATCTCAGAATTCTGATTAAAATTATAAGACTCTCTCTCTGTCTGTGTGTGTGTGTGTGTGTGTGTGTGTGTGTGTGTGTGTGTGTGTGTGTGTGTGTGTGTGTGTGTGTGTGTGTGACAATGATTCATGAATACAAACCCCATTTCCAGAAAAGTTAGGACATTTTCTATAAATGCAATAAAAACTACTATCTGTAATTTGTTAATTCACATGAACCTTTATTTAACAGGTAAAAGGCCAAAGAAATGATTTTCAATGTTTTCAATGATGAACTTAATTCTATTTGTTAGATATAAACAAATTTAGAAATTGATGCTGGTAACACATGCAAAATAAGTTAGGACAGAGGCAAAATAAGACTGAAAAATTTATACAAGTAACACTAGAAGGTTCCACAATTAGCAGTTTAACTGGTAGCAGGTGAGGTCATCAAGACTGAGTATAAAAACCTCATTGCAAGCATGAATCTATCTATCTATCTATCTATCTATCTATCTATCTATCTATCTATCTATCTATCTATCTATCTATCTATCTATTTAGAATAACAGAGGGGGGATACTAAATCTGGAAAGGCATATTCAAAAAGTACATGTGCGTTATGGTCAGGTGTTCACTAACTTTTTGCCATATAGTCTATGATGAGAGAGATGTCCCAATTCCCTGCAACTATTTGATTTGCAGCATGGTAAGTGTAAGCTAAATTTAATCAACTCAGTATTCCTGTATTAACTTAGTGGCCTCTGAAGGATTTCTCAGATTGTCTGTTGAAAGATACCTGGTGATACCCCAGTGATTGCTGTCATGATTGTATAACCCAATAAAATTCTTCTGACTAAGAGAACATGCATAATAAATTTTATTAAAAATGTATTTCTTGCAGTTTCACAGTCAGTGTGCACTGCTTTCAGTCACTTCAAGCAATCCTAACCCCCCATCTCTCTCTTTCGCTCTCCCACACACACACACACACACACACACACACACACACACACACACACACACACACACACACACACACACA
>JAOVVH010154853.1:0-12287 GCA_028566435.1 Scorpiodoras heckelii | reverse complement strand
AGGACATGGATTACTGGAACCTTGTCCTGTGGTCTGATGAGACCAAGATAAACTTATTTGATTCAGATGGTGTGAAGTGTGTGTGGCTGCAACCAGGCAAGTGTGTCTTGCCTACAGTCAAGCATGGTGGTGGGAGTGTCATGTTTTGGGGCTACATGAGCGCTGCCAGCTGTGGGGAGCTACAGTTACATGTTACAGCTACAGAGCATGATCCCCTCCCTTCGGAAACTAGGCCGCAGGGCAGTATTCCAACAGGACCCCAAATGACCCCAAACAAACCTCCAAGACGACCACTTTGCCTTGCTAAAGAACCTAAGGGGAAAAGGTGCTGGACTGGCCAAGCATTGTCTTCAGACCTAAACCCTATTGAGTATCTGTGGAGCATCCTCAAGTGGAATGTGGAGGTGTGCAAGGTCTCTAACATCCACCAGCTCTGTGATGTCATGGAGGAGTGGAAGAGGATTCCAGTGGTGACCTGTGAAGCTCTAGTGAACTCTATGATTAAGAGGGTTAAGGCAGTGCTGGAAAATAATGGTGGCCACACAAAATATTGCCAGTGGTTTAGACATTAATGGCTGTGTGTTGAGTTATTTTAAGGGCACACCAAATTTGCAGTTATTCAAGCTGTACACTGACTACTTTACATTGTATCAAAATGTCATATCTTCAGTGTTGTCCCATGAAAAGATATAATAAAATACTTACAAAAATGTGAAGGGTGTACTCACTTTTGTGAGATAATGTACATAGCCAATACACTGGCTGCTGTAGGTGCAGTAAAGATTTTAGTTAGTGCTTATTTAAGTGCTCTTGAGGTGGGTCTTCAGTTGGCATTTGAAGGCAGCAAGTGACTCCGCTATTCAGACGCTCAGAGGGAGTTCATTTCACCACTTTGGTGCAAGAACAGAGAAAAGTCTGGATGCTTGCCTTCATTGTATCCTGGATGATGGTGGATCAAGTTGAGCCACACTTGAGGCATGAAGGGCTCTAGGTATGCTTCGGGCTTTGACCATTGCCATCAGGCAGGGAGGGGCTGGACCATTTTTGGCCTTGTAGGCCAGCATTAGGGTTTTATTTCTGATGTGAGCTACTACAGGAAGCCAGTGAAGGGTGTGCAGCAATGGAGTGACATGGCTCAACTTGTGGAGGTTAAATACCAGTCAAGCTCAGCATTATGGATCAGTTGCAGGGGCCTGTGTGATGAGGCAAAGGGGTTGCCCATCACTAGAGGCTGTCTTTAATGAAGGTTTTGAGTATTTTGAGTAAATGTGAGTAAATACAATATCATCTCTGTTTTCTTGTTAAACTTACCTGTTGTCTGTTCCCAGGGAAGTCAGCAGTGTTGACAGAGCTCACCCATGGGGTGTGCCATAGGGCCCATGGCCAGCTTATGGGAGGGGGATGTCAGGGGTTGTAAGCTTTGTAAAAAAAAAAAAGGGTATTGTGTATGTATGTGCTCACGGGAGTATGTAACCATATATATTGTTTTGTTTATTAAGGCCTTATGTTTAGTTAGTTTATTTAAATTTATGCACATGATGCATATCTTGTCAACCCATTCTTGTAGGATGGCCACACCCTTAAGAGGACAATGGTTCAGTCCAGGGGTGGGGCTTATCCTATAAGATGGGGAGGGAGCCACTATTAGGAGAGACTGGCTTGAGTAACTCACCACGTGCTGAGGGAGCTGAGGGTTTGAGTAAGGTTAGTCTAAGTGGTAGCTTCATGGTCTTGTGACCTGAAGCTATAAAATGCCTGTACTGTGACTAAGTCAGGATACCTGATACCCTCCACTTCCACTTGACCACGATCTACCCAGTGACTTCGTGTCCTCTTCATCGAGGCTTGGTGAAGCATCTTCACCAAAATGGTGGCAGCGGTGTAGGCAATTCCCAAGGGACATTTATTGCAGTGGTGGCTCCAACACTGAGGTGGCAGCACTGACCACGGAGGCTTTGAAAACAGCCAAAGAAGAGGAGCGTGAAAAAGTAATGATGGCATCGCACATGTAAGCCACGAACACTGAACCTACAGCGGAGAAAAAAAAACAAACAAAAACAAATAGTGAATAAACAACTTTTGTTGGAGTTAGGAGGCAGACATCGCTAAAAGAGATGCCGCCCAAGAAAGCGGCGACGGGTACACAAGCGGAGGAGTGGAGAGAGAGTGAGCAGCGGAAACACCCAATGGTGTCCAACAAGTCCACCACCACTAACACAACTGCGAGTATCAAGCAAGTCTGCAAATTACTTCAAGGCTTCGTGGTCGAACAAAGAAGTAAAGATATCAGTCGGCACTAACAGCTCCATGAGCGAGGAGCAGAACATGCAGCCTAAAACACGGATTTTTCAGACTTTGTTTCCAGCAGTATCGAGTCAATGACAGTGGCTTGAGAATCGACCTACAGCACAAATGGTATGGCAAGCTCCTAGGATGCCTACTTTGAAAGAGACTGATGACATTGAACATTTCGTGACTACTTTTGAATGCTTAACACAAGCCGTGCAGTGGCCTGTAGAAAACTGGGAACTTCATTTAATCCCTTTGTTAGAAATAAAAGCGAGAGCAGCTTATGTTGTGATGGAGGCTGAAGACGCATGTGACTATCAAAAAGTTAAAGATTCTGTGTTGGGGAAATATGAAATCAACAAGGAGGCATACAGGCAGCGTTTCAGAGACTCTGCTGTGAAAATGGACAAAACACCCAAGGAGCTGTATACTCATCTAAAGGGACTGTACGAGAAGTGGATGACGCCGTGTGATAAGACCAAACAACAGATTGGTGACACCATTATCCTGGGGCAGTATCTCAAGATGGTGAACCCTGAGCTCGCCGAAGCATACCATACCAGACAATCTGAGGGAGAATTCCAGCTGGGAGATCGGAGCACACAGTGCTACGTCAAGGTGCCCGGTAAGTTTGGGGATGGTTATGGCTGTGGTTCTAAAACTGAGGTTTTTAGATCATCCTTTCAGGATCGCTGGCAAAGTCCCGATAAAAATAAAGCCAAGACCAGTAACATTAAACATAGCTTAGTTAATGCTATTAGATGCTTTAACTGTAACCAAGTTGGACATAAGTCTAATACATGCCCTAAGCTTCAGAGTAGCACTAACCAGCTATGGTACAAATCCATAAGCAAAGACAGCTTTAAACTAAAAGAGTTCAGTAAAGATGTGACTCTTATCATTAAAATAGGAGGCAAAAAGCTCAAAGCACTACTTGATCAGGTGCAAATCAGACACTAGTTCTAGTAGACTGTCTCCCTGAGACACAGTTAAAACACACAGGAGAGCTCAGAGTAAAATGCGTACATGGGGAAGAGCAGATTTACCCAATGGCTGAGGTTACCATTGAGGTTAACGGTCAAATGTACTTACTTAATGTTGGTTTTTTGCAAAAAGACCCTTATGCTTGTAATTCTTGGAAGAGATGTACCAGTGCTTGTAGATCTGTTATTTCAGAAGCAAAATATGGCAGAAGTAATGGTAATGACTCGGGCTCAGTCTAAAAACTCAGGGCAAGAAAATGTAGCACTAATGAAGGAACTTCCATTCTGGGAAACTAACAAAAAGCGTAAACCTCAATCAATCAAGACAGGAGAAAGTCAGATGCACACCGATAGCGGAGCAGATAAAACCACTAGAAGTAGGCACTGAATGGTAAATACCAGATATAGCTGAACAGCAAGCACAGGATCCTACACTGAAACCTTTGTTTGTAAGATGTACGAAGTCCACATTAGAAGGGGATAGACAGCTGAGGACAAAAGATTAATTTTTATAGAGGGTTAAGGGAGATTACGAGCAGCTTGTGGTACACAAAAACTTGAGGTAGCAAGTACTTAAAATGGGGCATTCAGAGCCTTGGACAGGTCACATGGGGATAGCCCCTAGGATATTGAGTAGGATAGCCCCTAGGTTTTACTGGCCATGTCAGTGCCAAGATGTGGTAGAATACTGTAAAGCATGCCCAGAATGCCAGCTTACAGCCCTTAAGAAGAGTGCAAGCAAGGTTCCTTTGATAAGTTTGTTGATTGTAGACGTTCCATTTTTGCGCATTGCCATGGACATTGCAGGACCACTCCCAAGAAGTCGAGGGGGTAACCACTATATCTTGGAAATATGTGATTATGCAACAAGGTACCCGGAGGTGTTTGCATTAAAAAAGTGAATATAACGCAGATTGTAAATGCACTAATTCAGCTTGTCTCATGGGTAGGAATCCCAAAAGAGGTTTTAACAGACCAGGGGTCTAATTTTACATCGAGGCAGCTCACGGAATTCTTTAAATTACTGGGGTTAGGTCAGTTAGAACCACACCATACCAGTCTCAGATGGATGGGCTAACTGAGCGCTTCATCCAAACCCTAAAGACCATGCTACATCTTTTCGTCTCTGAGGTGGGAACAGATTGGGACACATGGCTTTTATACGTCCTGTTCATGAACAGGAAGGTCCTGCAGGCATCCACAGGCTTTTCACCATTCCAACTTCTGTATGGGAGAGAGGTGAGAGGACCATTGGACATTTTGAAAGAAGCCTGGGAAAGCAAGGACACTGGACAAAGACTGAATGTTCTCTCACATGTCCTAAAAATGAGAGTAAAAATGACAAGGATCACAGAGCTTGTGAAGGGAAACATGTACAAGGTACAACAAAGACAAAAGACATGGTATGTCCACAAAGCAAGCAATAGAGAGCTCAAACCAGGTGAAAAAGTCCTCCTGCCGACATCTGACACCAGTCTTTTAGCAAAGTGGCACGGACCATATGAGGTGCTCAAGAGGGTTGATCAGACGACTTATGAATTATCTCTCCCAGATCGGAGGAAAAAGACACGAGCATTCCACAACAACATGTTGAAAGCATGGAAGAAGATGCACCTTACCAGTTAAGAACAACTGGGGGTTCGAGCTGTTCATAATGAGGAAGAAAATGCAAAGCAGTACTTCCCAACAGCCGGTGGGATCAGCTCAGGACCTGATTTAACCCACCTTAACGAGGTCAACTTAAAGAGCTGCAGAGTGTCATCCCTCCAAGACTCTTCAGAACAGACCCCAGTAGGACAGAGGACATCCAGCATAACATCAGATTGCTGAAAACAGAACCAATACGTCAAACCAACTTTCGTGTGCTGGCGCGTCTGATCCCAGAGCTGAAGAGGGAGGTTAAGATCATACTTAAGATGGGGGTAATTGAACCCTCAACCATCGAGTGGTGCAGCCCAGTGGTCCTGGTTCCAAAAAAGGATGGAGGACTGAGATTTTGCATCAACTTCTCCAAATTAAACTCTGTGTCAGCACTTGATCCCTATCCAATGCCTAGAGCGGATGAACTGATTGAAAGGCTAGGCAAAGCAAAATATTTGTCAACACTGGATCTTTGCAAAGGGTACTGGCAAGTTCCTTTAAGCCCGGAGGTCAAAGAACTAACAGCTTTTTTTGTACTTTCTGGTTTGTTCCATTTCTCTGTTATGCCCTTTGGTTTACACGGAGCAACATCGATGTTTCAAAGGATGATGGACAGTTTGCTGAAGGGTACAAAGGAATTTGCTGCTGCGTACATTGATGACGTTGTTATATACAGTGAGACATGGGAGGAACACATGCGGCATGTCGGCGAGGTACTTTGACGGATCAGCAAAACAGGATTAACTGCAAATCCAGCCAATGTCACCTGGCAAGAGGAACTGTGTCCTACTTAGGGTACATACTTGAGGGAGGAGTCATCCTCCCACAGGTCAACAAAGTGGAAGCGGTGAGGAACAGTCCAGCACCAAACACAAAAAAAGGGTTCGATCCGTCCTGGGGCTGGTCGGGTGGTACTTTTACTTTATCCCTAATTTCTCCAAAAGAGCAGCAGTTTTAATGGACCTTATAAAGAATTATATGGCTCAGAAGGTAAAATGGACTGAACAATGTGATATGGCTTTCCAGGATTTGAAAAACAGAACCTGTTTTACATAGCCCTGACTTTGAAAAACCATTCGTACTTCAGATGGATGTGTCAGTATGCAGACTAGGAGCAGTATTACTGCAGGAGCACGAGAGTCAGCTCAAACCCATTCTCTATATCAGTCGCAAGTTGTTTGCAAGGGAGCAAAATTACTCCACAGTAGAGAAAGAGGCTTTGGCTGTAAAATGGGTCTTGACTCTCTCAGATATTATCTACTTGGATCCGAATTTGTTTTAGAGACTCATCACAGATCTTTTTAGTGAATGGTAAAGATGAAGGACACTAATGCCAGAATAACCCTTTGGTATTTGTCCCTGCAACCCTTCAAGTTTCAGGTGCGGTACCAGAATGGGGTGCTAAACACCACCGTGAACTTCCTCTCTCATAACGGTGATGTGATATGGGGGGGTGGGGGTTGGTTAATTTCCTGTTAAACCTACCTGTTTTCAGTTCCCAGGGAAGTCAGCAGTGTTGACAGAGTTCACCCATGGGGTGTGCTGTAGGGCCCACGGCCAGCTTATGGGAGGGGGATGTCAGGGGTTGGAAGCTTTGTAAGAAAAGGGTATTGTGCATGTATGTGCGCATGGGAGTATGTAACCATATATATTGCTTTGTTTATTAAGGCCTTATGTTTAGATGTTTATTTAAATTTATGTAAATGATGCATATCTTGTCAACCCATTCTTATAGGATGGGCCACACCCTGAAGAAGAGCTGAGGGTTTGAGTAAGGTTAGTCTAAGTGGTAGCTCCATGGTTTTGCGACCTGAAGCTATAAAAATGCCTGTACTCTGACTTACCCAGGATACCTTTCTTCATAATGTTTTATTTGTTTGGCAGCAGGTTTTCTTTTGTTTGTTTATGATTTTTTTTTAAATAAACTTTTGGCCACCATTTGTCCACTTTGTGTCCTCTTCATCGAGGCTTGGGGAAAGACCAGCCAGAAGGGAGTTGCAGTAGTCAAGTCTTGAAATGACAAAAGACTGAACAAGTACCTGGGTGGCCTCTCTGGAGAGAAATGATCGAATTCTCCTAATGTTGTAAAGGAGAAATCTGCATGACTGGGTCAGGTTAGCAACATGAGCTGTGAAAGAGCGTTGATTATCTACAACTACTCCAAGGCTACGTGCTTCTGAAGATGAAGTGATCAGGGAATTCTCAAAGGAAATTGAGAGATCACAATGAACACCAGCATCTCCTGGGATATGAAGCAGATCAGTCTTGCTTGGATTTAGCTTGAGGTGGTGGACTGCCTTACTTAAATCACTAGCCACTGCATACAAGGCAAAACCCCACAAGACCTGCTATTTTGGAGATGCTCTGACCCAGTCACCTAGCCATCACAATTTGGCCCTTGTCAAAGTTGCTCAGATCATTATGATTGCCCTTTATTGCCCAACTGCTTCAACTTTGAGTACTAACTGTTCACTTTCTGCCTAATATATCCCCATGTGTCATTGTATTGAGATAATCAATGTTATTCATTTCACCTGTAAGAGGTTTTAATGTTATGGCTGATTGACGTATGTGTTCTGTAAAGTAAGATCCATAATCTGGCCGTGGGTATAACAAGGAAAATGTTGAACAATCTGCAATATACACTGATCAGTAGTTCTACAATTACAGACTGTACTCCATCTATTTCTGCACATACTTTGTTAGTCCCCTTTATTCTGTTGCCCAGTGGTCAGGACCCCCAGAGGACCAGCAAAGATCAGGTACTAGGTGATCACATCAGGTGGTGGATCATTCTCAGCACTTGGTGGTGGTGGTGGTGGTGGTGTGTTAGTGTGTGTTGTGCTGGTATGAGTAGATCAGACCCAACAGTTGTCCTGGAGTTTTTAAACACTTTGTTCACTTACTGTGCACTCTGAGACACATCCACCATATTGCTCCACTCTGTAGGTGTAACGTCAGAGACAGTAGCATATCTGTTGTTGCACAATTTGTGTTTGTCATTCTCTAATCCTTCATCAGTGCTCACAGGATGCTGCCTACAGGATGCTGGTGACTGGACATTTTTCCTTGGTGGACTATTTTCAGTCCAGCAGTAACACTGAGGTGTTTAAAAACTCCAGCAGCACTGCGGAGTCTGATCCACTGGCACCTAGTACAACACACACTAACACACTATTACCACATCAGTGTCACTGCAGTGCTGAGAATGATCCACCACCCAAATAGTACCTGATCTGTGGTGGTCCTGTGGGAGTCCTGACCATTAGAGAACAGAGTAAAGGGGTTGTCAAAGTAAAGAATCAGATGGACTACAGTCTGTAATTGTAGAACTACAAAGTGCATCTATATGGTAGGTGGAACTGATAAAATGGACAATGAGTGCAGAGAAAAGGAGGTGGTCATAATGATATGCCTGATCATTGTATGCAGTAAAACCTTTGCCATTTGTTATACTATTTGAAAAGCCATTTGAATGCCTGAAACTTGGCTGTAATTTCCCCCTTTTTGCATGCAAGTGTTCCAAAAGAAACCACCAATGAATATAAACAAGAATGTTTTAATGCAGACATATGCTGCAGGCACTACCAGAATCATTACACTAATGTGATTGTATGAATCACAAGAGTTAAACCCAGCATTTATTGAAGTGCTTTAGAAGTTTCAAAATATTGAGATATACAGTGCTGTGAAAGATTTCTCCTCAATTTCTTCTACTTTTGCTAATTTGTCACAGTTAAATGTTTCAGATCATTAAAGAACACAAAATGTAGCATTTAAATTATCATTTCATTTATTGAACATTTATTCAAAAACTTTGATTTAGCTACCAAATCAGCTAGTTAGCTAAATTCAATTGCGTATTGGGTTCAATTTCATTTGCCACACCCAGGCATGATTACTGCCAGACCTGTTGAATACAAACATCACTTAAATACCACGTTTCTGTCAGTGTGAAGCAGTCTGGAAGGTCTCAAAAAGCAGCGCATGATGCCACCTTCTAATGAGATTGGAATATAGATGCTAAACAATATGATGAAATCTATACCAGTCTGGAACAGCTTACAAAACCATTGCTAAGGTTCTGGGACTCCAGAAAAACACAATGAGAGTCAATATCCACTCTTGGAGAAAATCTGAAATGGTAGTGAACCTTCCTACAAGTTGCCTGCATACCAAACGTACACCAAGGTTCATCAACAACTCATCTGGGAGGTTACAAAAGAACCAAGACAAACATTTAAAGACCTACAGGTCTCAATTGCCTCAGTTATGGTCAGTTTACATGATTCCACAATAAGAAAGACAATGGGCAAAAATGGTATACATGGTAGCTGCCTGGGTCAAAACACTGCTGAACAAAAAGAACACAGGCTGATCCCACATTTGCCACAAAACATCTAGATGACCCATAAGACTTCTGGTATAATATTCTGTTAACTGGTGCAACTTTCTGGAAGATCTATTACATCTGGCATAAACTAACAGCGCATTCCCCATAAGAACACCATACCTAGTAGTGGATATTCTGGGGCAGCTTTGCTTTTGCAGGACCTGGACAACTTATCGCAATTAATGCAACCATGAATTCTGCTCAAAATCAGAAAATCCTGAACAAGAATGTCTGCCTATCAGTTTGTCACATTAAGCTCAAGTGCACTTGAGCTTAATGTGACAAACTGATGGACAGACATTTTTGTTCAGGATTTTCTGATAGCAGGACATTGATCAGAAGTACATATGAAAGTCAAACTCTGAATGGCTCAAAAGAAACAAAATTAAGGTTTTGGAGTGGCCAAGTCCTGACTTGAATGCCACTGAGATTCTGTGGCAAGAACTTAAATGGCAGTTCATGTATAAAAACCCTCCAGTGTGTAGCTGAATTAAAACAATTCTGCAAAGAAGAGTGGGCCAGAATTCCTCCACAGTGATGTAAAAGACTCACAAGTTATCACAAATATCTGATGGCAGCTGTTGCTGCAAAGGGTGGTACAGTTATTAAGTTTTGGCGAGCATTTACTTTTTTACATGGCCAGTACAGGTTTATCTACAATAAATGGAATATTTTAAAACAGTAATTTTGGTTGCCCATAAATATTAATAGCAATATTATTATTATTATTATTATTAGTATTAGTGGTAGTAGTAGTAGTATGAGCCATGAAAGGTGCAAGGTACTTATTGTAATTGTACCTATTATTATACCTATTGTAATTTTTCACAGTTATTATTATAATACTTTAGGCCATGTGAATCTATGGTAGCCCATAGAACCCATTGGTAGGTTCTGGTGAAATTTCGAAAACTCCTCAATCTACAGAGGCATCACATTTGGGGTTAATCCATCCATCCCTGTAGCAACAGGGATGCAAATTTTGTCCAAACTCTATCAGATTTTGCACAGGCTATCTTCAGTCTAAGCTGGATTTTTGATTTTGAAAGCATTCATCTTTTACATCCAAAATCAATGGCAAATGACCCCAAAAGCTCATATTTCCATTACACTGAATATTTTGTTACTTGACATAAAACTTTATATCAGTGCCATGCTTTTAACATGATCAGATCAAGTTGTCATATTTGATATTTTTACAATATAATAATATATTCAATTTTACCTCAGAGACCCGCTGCCGGAATGGAAGGGAAGGAGTTTGCATTTGTGTTATGCGGATCTGTTGCCTTTGTCATCTCTGTCAGCATTAAACTGATGTAACATATCAGCTTCTTCATTCTCCATTGTTCCTGTCAATCTTTAGCAATGTTTGATAGCTAACGAGCTAAGAGATCATTGAACATGAGAGATCAGAGCACTGCACAAGAAGAGACAAACAAAATATACATTAAAAAGTTAAAATCCATCACCCTGAGTTCATAGACGTTTTATCGTATTTATTTCAAAGGTACCTATAGCATGAAAATTAGTCTGAACAGTGTTGATTGATTTATCATGCTAAATACTGCCGAGTGCTGTATTAACCCGATGCTGTCAGCTGTTGATGACATTCCAGGGTGTCCAAATAGAGCCGTTATAGCGACCAAGTTTCCTATGAAGAACCCTTGGGATTCTGTAACTTGTGCAGTGTGTAGGGAGCAGGGATACAGCTTACCCTTGCAATCGTAATGCAGCCAAAAATGAGTAACGTCAATTTCAGAATGGTTGTGTTCACTGACGGCGCCGCTGGTTTTACGTAATTTATCAAATTTTTAATGTGTTAAAAAAATTTTGGGGAGTTAATTGTTTTTAATTGTGATTAATTCTTTAACCCTAACCCCAAATTGTGATGGCTATACAGCTGGGTCAGAGCATCTCCAAGACTGAAGGTCTTGTGGGGTGTTCCTGGCGTGCCCACCAAAATTGGTCCAAGAAAGGGCAACAGGTTAACCGGTGACATTGTCATGGGCAGCCAAGGCTCACTGATGCATATAAGGAGTGAAGGCTAGCCTGTCTGGTCTGATCCCACAGAAGAGCTACTGTAGTAGACATTGCTGACAAATGTAATGCTGGTGATGTTAGAAAGTTGTCAGAACACACAGTGTATCACAGCTTGCTGTGTATGGGGCTCCTTAGCTGCAGAGTGCCCATGGTGAACCCTGTACACCACTGAAAACACCTACAATAAGCATGCGAGCATCAAAACTGGATGATGGAACAATGGAAGAAGGTGGCCTTGTCTGTTCAATCATGTTTTCTTTTACACCATGTGGATGGTCGGGTGCTTGTATGTCAGTTACCTCAGGAAGAAATAGAAAGGGCAAGGCACCATGGGAAGAAGGCAAGCTGGTGGAGGTAGTGTGTTGCTCTGGGCAGTGTTCTAGTGGGAAACCTTGAGTCCTGGAATAAAACCAATTAGCCCAAGTACTCCCCTTCATGGCAATGTTATTCCCTAATAGCAGTTTCCTCTTTCAGCAGGATAACAGCATTATTCAGGAATGAATTGAGAAGCATTACAAAGGGTTCAGGGTGTTGACATGGCTTCTATGTTACCCAGATCTCAATCCGAGCAAACATCTGTGAAATGTACTGGACAGACAAATTCAATCCATGGAGGCCCACCTTGGAATTTACAAGATTTAAAGAATCTGCTGCTGATATCTTGGAGCCAGAAACCACAGCACACCTTCAGAGGTTTTGTGAAGTCCATGCCTTAACGAGTCAAAGATGTTTTGGTGGCACGGGGGACCTATGCAATATTAGGCAGGTGGTTTTAATGTTATGGCTGATTGGTGAATATATATATATATATATACACCGCGTTCCAAATTATTATGCAAATTGGATTTAAGTGTCATAAAGATAAATCTTTTTGTTTTTCAACTAAACTCATGGATGGTATTGTGTCTCAGAGCTCTTTGGATCACAGAAATCAATCT
>JAOVVH010154760.1:0-12298 GCA_028566435.1 Scorpiodoras heckelii | reverse complement strand
ACACTTTACTCACTCACACACCTCCTTCACTCACTGTCACATCTGGAGCTCTCGTTCCCTCGTCACTGATGATAACTCATACATTTACTGTGATTGGCTGAAAAGTCGTCTGTGTGCGTATGTGTGTGTGCGTGTGTGTGTGCCTATGGTTGCCGACTGCTGCATAGCATATTTTAGTTTCGTTTTAATCTGAAAAAAAAGGGGGGGGGGGTCTTGTTTCAGCAAAAGTGGGGGTGTTGAAACACACACATCCCCCCTGTCTGCTACGTCCCTGCTTGTAATCTTACTGTTATCAGAGCTGTTAGTCAGTAGGATGGATTTAGAACCAATCTCTGAAGCAACTGTACACATGGCAGGAAGGGGACTATCTAATCTAATTCACATTGCTATAGAGAAGAAAGGGGATTTTCCCCGAAGAGCATCAGGAGATTTTGCATGGAAAATGACTTGAGTCGACTCTCTCATGCACATCTGCAGGTGGAGGTGTCTAAAGCTCTAGATGAGGTTGGTATATACTTGCATGATATACAGACATGCTGTGTACAGTCGCTTCAGAGTGTGTTTCTAAATCCATCCTACTGACTAACAGCTCTTATAACAGTAAGATTACAGGAGAAAGCGGAAAAAATCAGAGCGAGCGCTTTGTAGTGTAATGAACTGAGAAAGGCGGGATATGAGTGAACATGTGATCAGAACTGACCGGCTATATAAGGGAGACCTAAGGAGGCTTTTTGTTTCAGAGAGCGTTCTATTGGGTGTGTCTTGAGGAGTGAGATGCTGAGTTTGACATGCTCTGAGAACAAGGGTTGAATTCCCTGTGTCTAAGTCGGCGTGGACTGGCAAGACCGATGAAGACATGGCTGAAGCCACGATGAAGACCGATGAAGCTATTTATTCAATTACGGTAGATGCTCTTAGGTTGCAGCATTCAGCTGGTGGTGCTGTGATTGTAATTTAGGTAATACACATGTTGGTTTGTGCTGGAGTAAGATTAAATCACTGTGTAAGGTTTTAAACGCTTTTCTGCCCCTTTTCTTTAGGAATTAATAACTGTTTGGGGCTAGTTAGCTGTAAATGAACGATTTCGTATTTACAATTAACAGAGTAGAATCTATATTTAAATATAGTAAGGTCTATTTTATATTTGTGTGAATAGAGTTATTAAATGACAGATTCTTTCCTCAGACTCTTTGTCTCCCTTTAACCGGACCTTCCCGGTAAAACAGGTGGTGGCAGCGACCCTTTTTACATTTAGTATTCAATTAATTAATTACTCCGCCTAGCTCAGCTGTGGGGTTTCGCCACACTGGAGGCAGCGGTGGGATTAGTATTTTTGTTGTTGTGAAGAGAGGCAAACATGTCTGAGGAGGATTCTGTGACTGTTCAGGTTGATAGGCCTGCTGTAGAAATGTCTATGCAACATCCATTTATGTCTGAAGTTTTTACTGGTGAAGGGCGAGAGTGGACCAACTGGCTAGAACAGTTTGAGGCAGCAGCAGAGATAAATGGTTGGGAGGAATTAGAGAAGTTAAAGTTTATGACTTTGCTTTTATCACGTAGGGCACATAAAATTTATCGTGGTCATCCTGTAGAAGCCCGTGTTACTTTTCAAGGATTAAAGGCAGCAATAGGGAGGTATTTGACTAGGTCAGGAAGCTCAGAGTGGAATAGAATTGATTTTTCCAATAGATATAGACAACACAGAGTCTGTGCGTGACTTTGGTAATGCAGTTCGCAGGTTAGCTGAACAAGCTTACTCCAATTTGGATGTGGCCACACGGGATATTTTAGCGTTAGACCATGTTATTATGTATGTGGTTGATGGGGACCTTCGTATTCAGCTGCGTAGTGCAAAGCCAGCTAATTTGGAAGAAGCAATTAATTTGTCAGCAGAGTTGGAACTTATTAAAGATTTTGAAAAACAGAGTGACTCTCGGGTGCGAGAAGTGGAGTTAGATAAGGGGTTAGGGATTAGAAAGTCTCAGGAGCATGACATGCTGGCAGTAGTTCAGTCCTTAAGGAAGGAAGTACAAAAGTTAAAAGAGGCTATTGGCCAGCCTTGTGCTGCAGTATGTGGCTCAGTTGGACAGAATAATGCTCTGAGGCGACCTAGCTATACTGAAGCGAGACATAGGGGTGATGAGGCGTATCCAGATGTGGTGAGTAGGCCCCAGCATGGACGAAGAGAAATTTGTGAGGCCAGAATTCCAAAGCTGTGTTGGGAGTGTGGATGTTATTGACATATTAGGTGGAATTGCCCATATTTGGCGGGAAACTAGTACGGGCGGTCGATACGGGTCAGTCATCTCCCTGTGATATCTCCAGTGCAAGACCCAAGGCAGTAGTGTCATTTGGCCAGTCTGGTAGTGGTATTTATTTAGAAGGAGAAATAAATGCCAAGAGAATGCCGCTTTTGTTGGATACTGGGGCCCAGGTTAGTTTAATGGATTTTAAATTCTGGCAACAGTGTGGGGCAAGAGTGAGGGAGTTACGACTGTGTTCCACTAAAGTTTCTGCAGTTAATGGGGAACAGTTAAAAGCAGAAGGCCAGTGGCTAGGGGTTTGTAGTTTTGGAGATTTGGTGGTGAACATTAATTTTTTAGTCGTGCATGGTCTTAGCCAAGCCGCCCTCCTTGGTATGGATTTTATGAGACAATATAAGATGGAGTTGGATTTGCCACAAAATAGGTGTAAGTTAATGCTCAAATGTTTCCCTTTGATGTGCTCTTCCACAGATGAGTGAAGTGAAGTGAAGTATTGACCTACTGTGCTTTCACACAGAGGAATTTGTCATCCGCATTTAACCCATTCGTGCAGTGAAACACACATTTACACACATTGGTGAAATGAGCACACACTAGCCCGGGGCGGTGGGCAGCCTCATTCAGGGTGCCCGGGGAGCAGTTGGGGGTTAGGTGCCTTGCTCAACGGCACTTCATTTGTGACTTGTTTTTTGCGGGGATCGAACCGGTGACCTTCCGATCACAAGGTTCCTTAACCACAAGCCCACGGCTGTCCAGAGATTGTGAGATGTGTAATAATTCAGAATGATATCAGCCTACTGCCTCGAACAGAACATTTAGTGTTGGGGAATGTAGAAGGGCTGTTAGAGACTGAAATCGAGGAGTTGGTTGAGCCATCTCTCATCTTGTCCGAAAACTATAATGTTTTGGTAGCTCGTGTTTTTACCACTGTGAAAGATGGTGTCACTTCCTTGAGGCTTATTAACCTTGGTGTTGAACCTCAGGTTCTACATAAGGGAACTAAAGTGGGTACTAAACTGCGAACTAAAGTGGGTACTAAAGTACTAAAGGAAACTAAAGTGGGTACAACAATTGTAAGTAATACCACTTCCTCAGGTGTTGTTGCAAAGCAACAGGAGCAGGTGTCAGAACTACTGGAACAGTTGGGTTTGTATGAGAGAGGCCTCACACAAAAACAGCTTGGGGCTGTAGAAGAACTGCTTTATAAAAATCTGGCAGTTTTTAGTAAGGGTGACCATTATTATTATTATTATTATTCTTCCGCATGATTTCTGGTTCTGGTTGAGAGTACGTAGAGCGCGTTTGTTGCTGCCTCTTCTCACCGGCCTTATTGATTTGTTGTTGTTGTTGTTGTTTTTTTCCCCCTACTATCTGTTGTTATCTGTTGATCTTCCGAACCTTGAACTTTTTGGCCTTTTTTTTGAGTTACACATCAAAGATACATTTATGCAGAGTTGACACCCGAGTAGCCTCATTTCTAAATGCCCCCTCTCCCTCTCCCTCTCTTCCATATCCCATCGACTTCAGCCGCAGATTAAGTTTCCACCTCTCGCTAACTTGTTGTCAGTAAATTGTTTGTGCTGGGTGGTTTATTTACTCTCCTGTAGGGCTGTACGATTAATCATATTTTTATCGTTATTGTGATATGAGGCTTCACGATAAGCACATCGAAAAAGCCACGATGACGCCTTGAATAAAATCCTGAAATTGCATCACCTGCATGCATTATCCGCCTGCAGCAACAGAGGGAGCTCTTCATGCTGCAGACTATGCTCACGTGACATAACTAGGCAGGAGGCAGAGTGAGGTGAGGCAAACAGTCACCACGAGCATTATAATGATTATATAAATAATTATAATACACGAGCATTGGCAGGCCAAATGCTGACAAATCTTCGAAAAGCAAAGACGTAAGTGAGGAAGAACTGGGACACTCCTAAAAGTTCTGTCCATGTCATGATGCGTGACAAGATATATTAACTTCTACTAGTACTGTATCCTGCTCTCGCACGAACTTGCTCTCCTTTTATTTTGTGAAGTGCATGCGCTCAAGCAAACCCACCCTGCACGCTCGCGAATATTTATGCTCTCGAGCTTGGATTTTTTAACTGCTCCAACGCTGAAAAAGTTGTCAGCCGATCAGAAAGAAGTATCTGATTTTGACCAATGAAATTTTTCCTGCTGCTTAACATGTCCTCTACTGTCTGCACTTTCGAGTGCACGTCGAGCAGTAGGTTTCTCCTAGATAAAACTTGTTTACTCAACTTGGTCGCGTTCATGTGGTTTGTGTGGGAAATTTTATAAAAACATGGAGGCTAACCCTAACCCTAACCCATATTCCTGAACCTCATGGCAAGAAATACCGGCTGTTCACTGATGATATTTCTTTCATGTTCACTCTATTTCATTCAGAGTATATATATATATATATTGTGACGGCTGTCACTGTGTGTGTGTGTTTGGGGGTGGGGATATGGTTTGTGTGTGTTCCCAGCATGCCTTGCGGGCTCTTGCATCACCGATGAGCGGAAAGTGACTTCTTTCTTTTCTTTTGTTCCTGTTCTGGCCTGTGTTGCAAGCATTTTGTTCTTTTAAGGACAATAAAGCCTTCCTTGGGAACAATGTCTTTTCTGCCTGGTCCTTACTCTCCACGCCAGCCGCCACATTTGGTGTCAGAAGCTAGCTCCAGGGATCTGCTGGCGCAGATGGCAGACGAAGTCGACTGAGTGGATCCAAAGACCAGAAGACGCCTTGCTGGGGCGCAGAGGGACTCAGTTTCCAGGCCCTGTCGGAGGGAGAAGAACCATTTGCAGCACAAGCCACAGGGTCCACGCCGAGTTGAGCCGCTGGTGTGCGCCCGCCATGGGAATGGGCAGGGCGTGAAGAGCATGGGGAGATGGAGAGCGGGCAGCCTGTCGGGAAGCAGCACACGGCCATGGGATTCCAGCTTCCGTGTTTCGTGGGGGATTTGGACTGGATGATTTTCGAGGCACAGATGGACATTGTCTCAGAGCGCGTTGGGTGGACGGATAGCGAAGCTGCGGATCACCTATGCCTTGTGTTATGTGGCGTGCCATCGAGAGTGCTGTTGGAATTGCTGCCGATCAAATGGCGTGAGCGACACTTGCTCAAAGCTGCGCTGAGGTCCCGCTCCAGCCACCAGCCACCCGAAATGGCTGCCGGACAACTCTTGGCAAGCCGGGGTCGTGAACCAGGTGAGTGAATTTCAGTCCTGGCCGCCAAAGTGCTGATACTAATGTGGCAGGCTTATCCAAATTTTCTTTGGACATTCAACAACAATTGGCACTCCGCCAGTTTCTGTGTATATTGGGACCGAACGAACTACAAACGCATGTCTGCTTGGCTGATCCGAACTCACTGGAATCTGCGGTGCAAGAGGCAGAGAGAGTCGAACTGATCCTGTTGTGCCGGCATGGAGATGGGGGAGGAATGCGTGGCGCTGCCGCCAGAAAGCCTAGGCTTCGTGGTTCTTCTGGACGTGCCATTGTCTGCTGGAACTGTGGGGGCACGGGGTCATGTGTCATCACAGTGTGGCGCGCTGGGGAGCAGGACTGGTGCAGTTCACTCTGACAGCGGTTCTCCTGCGGTGTTATCTTCACTTCTACTTGACTGTAATTTCGGCCAGTCCACAGTAAGAGCTCTACTCGATACGGGCTCCCAGTGTCACTACTTCATCGGGATGTGTTCGAGCGTGCCGTGGGGGGACAGGTTGCTTTGGTTAATGAGCGGGCTAACTTAAAGTCAGTGTCTGATGAGGGCATCGAGCTACAGGGGTACTGTAACGCCACTATTAATTTCGGGTAGGGTCATCTCACGCACAAATTTTGGTTGGCTAACGTTGGGAAACAATGCATCCTGGGTCTCGATTTTCTAGAACGCTATGGTGCAGTTATTGACTGTAAACACAGGTCAGTGAGCTTTAATGGGAAGCCAGTCATGCTACACAACTCACCGGGCACGTCAGGGGTTAATCAGGCAATCATGGCTGGTGTGGTGCACGTTGACCCGCTGCGTGAGCTATGGGAACAGAGCGGCCGTGAACTGACTCGCAAAAGGGGGTGCTTTGGGATTTGCTAGAATGCTACAGGGGCGTCTTCGCGATTTTGGAGCGTGATTGCACTCAGATGGGGTTAACTGAGCTTAAAATCGTCACAGGCGACACTGCACATATTCGTTTGAGGCCGCACCAGATGCCATTTGCAAAATGTGCGGCTGCCGAGCAGCAAATTCGCGAGATGGCCGCGGTGGGTGTGATCGAGCCTTTGATGAGCCCGTGGGCAGCGCCAGTCATCCTCGTTAAAAAAAAAAAAGACGGTTCTTGGCGTTTTTGCACGGATTATAGGCGTCTTAATGCAGTCACGAGGGTCGACTCATACCTGTTGCCGCGGAATGATGACTCGCTGGAACAGCTGTCCGTTTCGGCTTGGTTTAGCTCCCTAGACCTGCGTAGCGGTTACTGGCAAGTCCCGTTAGCGAAGGCGGACAGGGAGAAAACCGCGTTCACGATTGGCACCGAGCTATGGCAATTTACCATTCTTCACTTTGGATTATGTAATGCCCCGGCCACATTCGAGTGGTTAATGGAGCATGTTCGCAGCTGGCCGATGCCGCGTAATACAAAGCAGGTCCGCAGTTTCCTCGGCCTCGCGTCCTACTACCGCTGGTTCGTCAAAAACTTTGCAGATATCATGGCCCCGCTTCACCATCTGATGAAGGGCGGCGTGAAATTCCAGTGGTCGGCTGACGCAGAATGAGCGCTCGGCACGTTGAAACAGCGGTTGTGCAGCGCACCAATTTTGCCGTTCCCTAAGTTGTCCTAGCGTTTCATAGTGGACATGGACGCTAGCGATCACAGGTTGGGGGGCGTGCTTTCACAGGTCCAGGACGGGGCTGAGTGAGTGATCGCGTATTTCAGCCGGCGACTGGATAAAGCTGAGCCTAATTACTGTGTTACCCGCAGAGCGCTGCTGGCTGTAGTCGCGGGGCTGGAACATTTTCGGCCATATTTATACAGGGTGCCGTTTTTGCTGCACTCCAATCACCCATCCCTTCAGTGGTTATTGCGTTTCCGTGAGCCGGAGGGCCAGCTCGCGAGGTGGTTGGCCAGGCTGCAAGACTTTGACTTTGAGATCGGACACCATCCGGGGCGTGGTCATAATAATGCGGACGCTCTCTCACGTAGGCCTTGCGAACAATCGAGGTGCAAATACTGCTCATGTGCCAAGAACGCTTCCACTGACATCGGACGGTGCGCCGCGGTCACGTGTGCTGGGCCTGAGCAGGTCGAAATCGCGTGCGTGCCGGTTGACAACTTTGGGGAAGCCCAGAAGAAGGACCCGGAGGTCACGTGGGCGGTTTGCGCATTGGAGTCATCAGTCGTGCTCGATTGGGCTAGCGTTGTGATTGCTGGGCCGGTTGCTAAGGCGTTTCATTCAAATTGGGGCAGTCTGAAACTCAAGTGGGGTTTTGTGTCGCGTATGAGACGATCCGGTGGGCAAGCGGGCGGTTACTCAATATGTGGTTCCCCGTGAGCTGCGCGATGTGGTTTTGCGGGTCGTTCATGGGGCTCCAGGCGCGGGGCATTTTGGGGTCACGAAAACTCTACTGAGGCTTCGCCAGCATCTTTACTGGCTGGGTTGCCGCTCAGACGTTGAGCTGTTCGTGCACTGTTGCCACGTTTGCGCCACAAAAAAGGGTCCAGCGAAACCAGCTAGGGCACCATTAATGACGTTACAGTCAGGCAGCCCAATGGAGCGGGTGGCGGTCGACGTGTTAGGACCGTTTCCGGTGTCTGACACGGGTAACCATTTTGTGTTAGTGGACTATTTCACGAAGTGGCCTGAAGTGTACGCGGTGCCAGACCAGAGCGCGGTCTCCACAGCGGAGAAGTTGGTGCATGAGTTTTTCTGCTGTTTCGGCATGCCCGAGGAGTTACATAGCGATCAGGGGCACAATTTTGAATCAGTCATGAGCGAGGTCTGCCGGATCCTGGGCGTGTGAAAGACTAGAACCACCCCGCTCCACCCGCAGAGTGACGGTTTGGTAGAGCGGTTCAACCGCACCCTGGCTACACAGTTGGCGATGGTTACGAGCACCCACCAGCGTGATTGGGTTAAACACCTACCGGTCGTGTTGTTAGCGTGTCGCTCCGCGGTCCAGGAGACCACGGGTTTCACTCCATCGCTGCTCATGTTTGGTCGTGAGCTGCGCACGCCCGTCAACTTAGCGTTCGGGGTGCCTCCTAGTGTAGAGGGGGGTGCATCAGCTCACTAGGGAGAATCAGTCAGGGGCGAGTGAACAGCAGAAGTGGGCGTACGATATGTGGTGCATAGGGGAACCGTTGAATGTGGGCAGCGAGGTCTGGTTATACAACCCGCAGCGAAAGAGGGGACTCTGCCTGAAACTCCAGTCTGCCTGGGTGGGTCCTTGCACTATTCTGTCGCATTTGGGGGATGGGGCAGATGACGCCTGGTCGTCCACCGTGAACGTCTTGAACGTCGTGAACCATGAATTTTATAGTGAGACAAACAGATTAAAAACAACAAAACTTTTTATTTTTATATTACTAACAACATTTTTGAAAGTTTTTTCTCAATTTTTTAAAATTGAATTCATGAAGAAAACAACTTAAGAAGAATTGAGAGCTTGTGAACCGATTGACTGAAGATAACTGCTAACAGAATTCAAACTTCAATTCATAAAAACTGGAGAGGTATGACAATTACTAAACAAATATACTGGATAAACCCTGAAAAACTGAATAAAACAAAAACCCAGACATCCTGTACGCAGACTTTATGCAACTTTATGGACAAAGAATAAAAAACAACCTGATCTTTCATACTGCTGTCCCATCTATATGGAAATCTGTAATCTGTAGACATTATCAATTGATTTATAAAGAAGTGATTGGAAGAGGAGGAAGAATCACAGTATGTACAGATGAAACCCTGGACACTGATAATCCTGTACTGACTATCACCTACTACACTAAAGGAACAGTCTTAATACAGGCCAATGAAATCAGCTTGAACGCTTTTCAGGAGGTTTTTCCCCTGTTAAAGTCTGAAGTAGACCGAGAGGCAGACAGTATCAGTACAATCAGTACAGACACTGAGGAGGAGGGGCCAGTGGATCAAGAGGCCCCACCCACTCTGTCCTCCACCACCTCTCCCCCTTCCCCTTTCCCATCTGACAGGCAGCTGAGAGAGAGTCTGGCGCTACTGGAGCTAGATTTTATTAAATTTAAAGAACACACACAGACCAAACACCCAGACAGCAACACCATCAGCCTCATCCAGCAGCACAGGGATGAGATCTAGCAGGTAAGTAGGGAGAACCATGCCAGCATAGCTGAGCTCAGAGAGAATCTGAGAGAGTTACAGCTGGAAAATCTACAAATAACAAAGATAACAGATAACAAAACTAAAAGAAGATAGAGAAACAAAAGAGAGAACTCTAACAACACAGTTACTAGACATGAAAGAACAGATCCAGAACATCAGTCCACACACACCTACTTCTACATAAACATCCTCAGACATAGACACCAAGGACGATGAAACCACAGAAACTACAAACCCTTCAAGCACAGAAAGTCTCAACGCCACCCATTCACAAACTCCCAAGAAAAAACACCAAATCGTGATTCTCCACCTGACACACAGACACACAGACACCTCCTGCTGAGACCCCACCTCCCTCCCAACACACTACACTCTCAGAAAAAATGGTAGTATTCCGTACCTAGAATGGTACAATCAATTGTCGCTGTGGCAGTACCCCTTAAGGGTACAGAAGGGTATATATATATATATATAGTTACGTCCGTCTCCGCTAGAGGGCGCCTAGAGCACTCTCAAGACAGGACTACGTGCCTCAGGGCACGCAGCCTTAACAAGCCTCACCTGAAGACGATTTGTATGACCGCTTAGAGCGGATCATTGTTTGATGTCGGAAGTAAGATCTTTGTTTGATTCATGTCATGGACTATAGTTGGTTCTACCTTATTTCCCATTTTGTCTAAGTAGTTTTGTGTTTGCCTTTTCTGAGCCTTTAGATTTCCGTTTTCTAAGTGACGTGCTTTTGTTTCTGTTTTCACGTTTAAATAAAATATCTGCACTTGTTTCCTGCCTCTCCAAGTCGCATCCTTACAGAATGATCCGCCAAACAAGGGAGACAGCAGATATTTATGCCAGGAACTACATGCCGGTTCACAGCACTCAGCGGTGGAAGGAGGAATGGGACACACTCCGTAAACAAGAAGCCATCGCGAGGGCAGAAAGCCCCGTTTTCCTCCCGGAGCGCTACCATGGGGAGCCAAATTGTTTTGGTGCTTTCCTCCGCCAATGTGAGCGCTTTTTTTCCAACAAGAAGGGATGACTGACGACCAGAAGATCGCCATCATCATAAACTGCCTTGGGGGATGGGCTTTGCCATGGGCTGCGGCCTGGTGGACCAGTGCAGGTGAGAAGAACCACTCTTATGCCGCGTTCACGACCCAAGCAAAGACGGTGTTTGATTATGTTATAGAGTATCAGGAAGAGGACGTTTCCCACCTGCCCTCCCCTCATGAAAGTGTTGTTTCCCGCCCGCCCTCCCCTAATGAGTCTACCACGTCTGCTGAGTCCGCCATGTCTGCTGAGTCTGCCATGTCTGCTGAGCCTGCCTGCTCTCCTGAGCCTGCCTGCTCTGCTGAGGACGCTTGCTCCGCTGAGGATGCCTCTGAGCCCACCTGCTCCGCTGAGGATACCTCTGAGCCCGCCTGCTCTGCCGATTACGTCGCCGAGCCCGCCTGCTCCGCCGATGACATCGCCGAGCCCGCCTGCTCCACCGATGACGTCGCCGAGCCTGCCTGCTCCGCCGATGACGACGCCGAGCCCGCCTGCTCCGCCGATGACGTCGCCGAGCCCGCCTGCTCCGCGGAGGACATCCCTGAGCCCGCCTGCTCCGCCGAGTATGCCCCGGAGCCCGCCTGCCTGGCTGATGACGTCGTGGAGCCCGCCTGCTCAGTTGAGGACGCCGCTCCGCCCCTTAGTACCAGAGAGATGTTCACTTCACCTTCTTGCTCTGCCCAGGACATCGCGCTGCCGCCTTGCTCCGCCACGGACGTCGCTGTGCTCTTTAGCGCGGCTGAGGACGTCGCCCCGCCTCCTCGCTCCGCTGAGGACATCACCCCGCCCTCTCACTCTGCTGAGGATGTCGCCCCTCCTCGTTACTCGGCCTGGGAGGTCACTCCACCTGTCTGCTGCACTCCGGACGTCGCTCCGGATCCTCGCCTTGCTCGTCACGTCGCTCCCCCCTCTCGTTCCGCAGTGGTCGTCACTCCTCTCCTGGGCCTCGCCGAGGTCGGTGCTCCCCCCTCTGGCTCCATTCAGGTCAGTGCTCCCCCCTCTGGCTCTGCTCGGGACAGTGCTCTCCCCTCTGGCCTTGCTAAGAGCTTCGCTCCCCCCTCTGGCTCTGCTTGGGACGTTGCTCCACCCTTGAGCTTTGCTGAGGTCGTCGTTTCCCCGGGATCCCCTGGGGCCATCACTCTGCCCAGTGCCACAGTCATGCCCAGGTATCACAGACAGTCTCCAAGTCTGCATCTTAACTGGAACTATGCCCCCCGGGGCCCAGGCCTGCCTTGTGGGGTTGTGTGGATTTTGGGCACCGGGGAGCTGCACCCTTGGGGGGGGGGCTCTGATATGTCCGTCTCCACTAGAGGGCGCCTAGAGCGCTCTCAAGACAGGACTACATGCCTCAGGGCACGCAGCCTTAACAAGCCTCACCTGAAGACGATTTGTATGACTGCTTAGAGCCGCGCTGGGAGGAGATATAAAGAACAGTCTAAACTTTCCCCAGCGCGGATCATTGTTTGATGTCGGAAGTAGTTGGTTCTACCTTATTTCCCATTTTGTCTAAGTAGTTTTGTTTTTGGAGCTTTTAGATTTCCGTTCTCTAAGTCACATGTTTTTGTTTCTGTTTTCACGTTTAAATAAAATATCTGCACTTGTTTCCTGCCTCTCCGAGTC
>JAOVVH010154711.1:0-12304 GCA_028566435.1 Scorpiodoras heckelii | reverse complement strand
GCTCTGAACAAGGATGCAACTCTTTGAGGAGATTCATATGAAAGATCTGCTTTTGCTTAGCCCTCTCTGGCATACCAGTCTTGCAAGTACCTTACAGGGCCCATGCAATTTAGCCAAAAGCTTTTCACTGGTTGGCAGTAGTAACAGCACCTGCTGGCCAGGAACCAAAGATCTCTCCCTGGCATTATGGTCATACTAGGCTTTCTGGTTCCTTTGAGCTTTTCTCATGTTCTTCTGGGCCAATGATGTCATCTGCTCCCAACATTCCCTCATCTGGATTATGTACTGGACCACACTCTTCTGCTCACCTTCTGCTCTTTCAGCAAGTCAAGATGCCCCCTTACTTGTCTCGAAAAACAAAAGCTCAAACGGAGAAAATCCCAAGGACGCTTGGGGTATCTTCCTGTATGCAAACAGCAGATATGGTAACCACTGGTCCTAGTCCTTTCCTGATTGAAAGATGAACCTGCGAAGCATAGTCTTTAAAGTTCAGTTAAATCTCTCCACTAAGCCATCTGTTTAAGGGTGTTATGGTGTGGTCTTAATGCCCTTAATACCAAGCAGCTGAAAGACTTGTTTAAGAAGTTCTGAAAGGAAATATGTACCCTGATCAGTAATAATTTCCCTGGGTACCCCTCCTCGTGAGAACAGCTGAACCAAGCAATTAACAACTTGTCTCGCTTTAATATCTCTGTGGGGAAACGCTTCTGAGTACCTTGTGGGATAATCACAAATCAAAAGGATATATCTATTACCACTCTTACTTCTTTCTGAGGCTCCACTATATTGATCCCTATCCTCTCAAATGGTGTATCTATTACTGGCAGATTTTGTAGCTGAGCATGTGCATCCCCACTCCTAGAGGTAAGCAGGCACTCTGTACCCGTTTTACAGAACTCACTCACATCCATGCCCTTTTTCAAGACATAATTTTCATCAACTAAAACCTGTGGCTTTCCCTGCCTCACCCGATCTACCACTGAACCAGTCCTGCAGTGTGCCTGCCCATTAACAAGGACCTGAACCATATTCTTAGATGTCAGTTGAGCTGAGTATGGCAAGTGTGGCCTTGGCACATTACAGATAGCAGTGTCTTTAACTTTCCTAACCTGAAAGTATGGTTTGATGTGTCCCTTATCCCCATAATAGTAACACCTAACCTCCTGTATGCTAGACTTGTCTGGCTGTCTGCTAAATGCATTAGCTTTAACTTGGGCATGACCATGAAAGTCACCACTCCCAAAATATTTACTTTTCCTGGAGTCCATTTGTTGAAGCTGTTACCCCTGGTGCTTTTTTGTGCTGAGATGTAGAGCTCTGTCAGTCTGGCTGCCTCTTCTGCTCTTTCAAGGTCATGCTATTTAATCCACACTGCCATGCCTGGGCTCACCATCCTCATAAATTGATCCAGGATGAGAAGTTCTATTTGTTGAACCATGTGTTCCTCTGGCTTGACCCATTTTGCAAACAGTTCTTTGAGTCTTATGTACCGCTCCCATGGTGTCTCATCAGGCCAAACGTCAGTTGCCCAATAAGTCTCTGCACTAAACTCATATTTCTTTAAAATGTCCTTCTTCACTTTTTTATAATCATTTGTGTGACTAATGTCCATGGCAACATATGCACTGCAGGCCTTGTCTGTCAGCAGCGGAACCAGTTGAATGGACCAGTGGCCTGCAGTTGCAATTCTTTCAAATGTTGTTAAGAAATGCTCTATATCATGTTCAGACAATGGATGTAACTTTGGCTCTTTGAAGTCAATTATTGGCAACATTCTCTTGGGTGGGACTGCTCTACTGCTGGCTGCCTCACTTTCTCGTTCACTAAAAGCTGGGAGGCTACTCTCCACTTGACCCTGGAGCTGCTGGAACCGGTGCTGGACACTCACCCACCGCTGCTTGTGCCTTGTTTCCACTTATGTCATCTGTTCCTCACATGCCACCTGGGACTGAACCAGCATGCTTGCCGGTTCTTCAATCATCCCCTCCATTTAGGTTGCTGACCTTATTGGTGCCTCATTTTGTATGAAGTCACCTGCTGCAGCTGTTGCCTGGCCTTCTGAAGAGCTTTGCACCATCTGCCATTCCAGCTCCACTTCTGTTGCTCCTTTGTCTTGCTTGGACTTGGGTGGCATTCTTCCATCATGTTGTCCTCAGCTGAGGCCTGGACCACATCTGACACCAAAATGTTGCAAGATAGCTGAGTGGTGGTTGAAAAACTGATTAAAAAACTGCAAGTTCCACTTCAATTACGTTTATTAAGTCCAATGTGCCAAAGTGTGAAATGCCTTAGAAAAAAACCCAAAAGAATAATCCAATAAAAATAAAAAATTTGAAAAAGAAAGAAAAAGAAACAATTCAAACTTAACCAATCAAAGATAACAGCAACTTAATATTAAGTACTCTCAACCATCGCACTATGATTTACACCCCCCAGCCAGCCAACTTCCAAATGGCTGTAAAATATAACCCTGATCTTGCCTTTTAATTAACTTAAAAATATTATTTAATTAATTTATTATTAAATGTATAATCCTTAATATTAAAACATGCATGCTGGAACCTTGATACACCCCCCTGCGCTCCACCCCACTCCTACTTAGTACAGGAAATGGTTTAATCCTAATTGTCCCAAACTCCAGACTACTTTACACTTTAGCCCCCTGTGCTCGAGTCTTTTGACTCACAGCAGGCTGCCTACATGCTGGAAGAAAGAGGTAAGTCAAACTCTCATTTCAAACACACATTCCTGGAGCTGAATAAAAAGAATCTTTAAAACCATGTAAATTGTCTGTGTTTTGGTCCCTGGTTAACCATTTATATATGTTCTCAGCATGGAACAGACTAAAGCTCCATTACAGTCACAAATAAAAATAAGCAAATATAAAAAATATAATAATAATAAAATATTCTTGGGAATTGCAAACCCTATAGTAACTAAACACGAGGAACAGTGTAGCTCTGAATTAAACATGAATGTTCAAAGATGCTTGGATATCATTTTTTTTTAGGTTGTTTCATTTTGGCTTTGATTGACCCTTCTGGGATTGAGAGATTGTCACTGTGACCTGGCTCGTGTAGCCATCTGAAACCCAGGGTTATGACACTGGGAGATTAATGCTCTTAGTACAGCCACCTTTGGTGAGCAATTCTGACATGAGAGTTCAGACAAAGTGTGATTATAAAGATACACATGAAAGCTATAAAAACAAACCAGATCTGGGCACATAATTGAACAAATGATGTCTAAGCAATCCACATAGCCCTGCTGGACTCAAAAAAGGCAGGATGACACAATCTTCTGTGCTCACCACCTGAGAGATGAAGGGTGGGGTTTAGCTGCTCTGGCAGTTGTGTGGTAGGCATGTGCTGGATAGACTTATGCAGACTAAACTCTTGCAATGAAAAATAACTTTTGGAACATGCAATGTCACTTCTCTGGGAGGAAAACAAATATGACAGATGAACACTGAATCCTTCATTAAATCACTGTTGAATCTCTGAGAATTAACATATTAACATTGAATTTTCATTAGGTCTGCACCCCTAAATATTTATTTCAACAATGAACAATGGATCAAGATAGACATTCAACCAATTCTAGTTCAACTTAAGTTCAATCCTTGATTTACCAATGAATCAACATTAAACCAATATAAAATCAATTCTGCTTTATTTACAGCAGGGTTATATGCAACTTGCCTGTAAAAAAATCATGTCAGTTTTGACTTATTTTAATCAGAGACCATGGAGGTTCCACATTTCATTGTGGCTTTAAAAGGCATAGAGCTTAAAATACAGTTTAAGAACAAATTATATGATAAATTAGATGACATAGTGAATCTGAATCTGAATTTATTCAAGCAGATCATGATGTAAATTCATGCAAAAATGAAGTGCATAGACAAACTGGAAAGCCATGACACACTATAACAAATTTTATCTACACTGGCAAAATGGAAGTAAAATGCAAATAGAAACTCACCAACAAGACAGAAATTCCAAAGAACTATGGACTCAAACATCATCACAATTAAATATTGTTCAGAACATGCATTCCAAGGACTGGAGCTACTCTGAAGTGTCCTTACTTCTCATTACCTACTGGATACTCTGACAAAGTGCCAGGGGTTATCACCATGTGCAGTATCCCCAAGCTGTTCATTGCCATAACAGAGCCAGTTTTGCATTTTCCAGGTGTGAACAGTGCTGGAATTTTGGATAAAGTGCTTGAAAATGCTTGAAATTGTATTTCCTTGCACAACAAATATCTATCGGAATGAATATTTTGCTTGCATTAAGTTACAAAAAAGAAAGAAAAAAGGCTGTTGGTCGGGAGCTGGCTACCATTGTTCACTTGGGGGGAACAATGAGACGCGTTCTCCTCACTCATTAAATGCGCGTGAGAGGTGAGGCTGTGTTGGCAAACCTGCTTACATACTCTTCACATTTAGATGAGAATATACTGCTGTTTAATGTAAAATGAGGTAGTAAATATGGCCTTGTGTTGTATGTTCAAACAAATGGCCATCGAGATGTTGCCATTTTTAAAGCAGTGTTTTCCATTTTCAATATGTTGGCTATTCACACCATAGCTATGCAGCTAGGTATGTTAGCTAATTGTACTGTCATTGTAGTAGTTAGATATGTGTGCTATAGCAGTGTAGCACTAACTAATTGTACTGTTACTGTAGCAGTTAGCTATGCTTCAGGACAGAAGATTACCCTACCCTTTGAAGTCTACTTCGCAGTGCCCTAACCATCGATTGGAATGTACCCATTGTGTTATGCCCATGTCATGCCAGCCTTGTTAATAACCACTCAGTCATTCTACATGGTGTCAGAAGTGACCCGGACCAGACAGTCACCATTTACAAAAAAGAATAAGCGGATTCAGAGCCATGGCAAGATTAACCCTCACACGAACTTTCCTTTCGACAAGCCAAAAGAATGGCCGGAATGGAAACAGCATTTTCAGTGCTACAGGTTTAGTACTAAGCTTAACAAAGATGACAGAGAGACGCAGGTGAGCTGCCTCATTTACGGCATGGGCAATGAAGCTGAGAACATTTATAACTCATTCATGTTTGCGGAAGGATAGGACTGCAATGACATTGCTGTAGTAATGGTGAAGTTCGATGACTACTTTTTCCCACAGGAATGTTATATATAAAAGAGCATGTTTTCAACAGCGAGTCCAGCGGCCGGGCAAGAATCTGGTCACGTGCCTTAAACTCACCCGGGACCCTCCCTGGCACTCCAATTAAATGTAGGTACACACGAGGGTTAAACGTGCCACCTGGCATGTCACTGCTGCATTTTTTCCCTCCTCATTATTCCCTATCTTCAGGAAGTATATTGGAAGTACAAGTTGAACTAGTGCACACCTACCCATCCACCCTACAGGGAGCTTAGAGAACAGAATTTTCAGCGTGCTCCTCCACCAGATGTCAGCAAGCATCTTAGAGTGTTTAAGCATCGTGTCTGAGTACTCAGTGGAGTAACCTACCTGCACAGTGTCTCCAAACCATGCCTCGGTGAGGTCACTCACACCCACTATACCAGCCTTCTTTTCGTAGCACGTGTAGTTCCCAACTACTGGTGTATAAACAGGTGGAATGACTACCTGTGGTTTCTGGGAAAAGATAGTGCACCGTGCCACAGCTGCCATTTCTGGGCTGTTCTGAGAACATAGAAAACACACATCTTAGTCCAAATTCATCATTATGTATATTTTAAGGAAAAGGCATGGTGGACAGGTGGAGTCTTGGAGTGGAGCATGCATAACAATTAGATTTGTTTATTGATTTTACTGAGTAAGCAATCCATTTTAGCCACATATTTTCATCTACTTAACCAGTTTCTATGGCAAGCGTCTGTGTGATGTCAGTGACGTTTAAGATTCTCACTGGAGCATGTTTTTGTAAATCTGCCTTTTTAAGTGTGGTTGGAGTGTGAGGTAGAGATGTCTTGGGCCAGACAATGTTTATTCTAACCAACCCCATGGGATCTTTCCCTGTCATATCGACTCCTGAGACTAAACCAAAGGATGCATTAGCTGTGGGCTGGAAAAGAGGATCGAGAAAGGGTTTGGCAGTCAACACTAAGGGATTGAGTTTATTGTGCATGGATGTGGGTCCTATCTGTAACCTAATTATGTAGAGACAATCTTGTAAATGTTCCCTCCTCCAATCACCTAACCGAGAAGGGAAACCCAATGGTCCTGTGTTCCACCACACCTGGTCCCACCTGGGACACCAACGAGACCCCTTTTCAGATTGACCATTAGGGAATGTGCACATGTATACATTTTAATCTTTACAGGTCTTGTGGTTGGAGCCACATTCAATAACTTGACATAAGTCAAATTGGACACTGCTTCATGTCCCTTCGTGACATAAAAACAACTTTTGGTGCTTCCCTTCCTACTTCTAGTGTCACTACACCTAACAATATGACCAGCTTAAACATTTTGCCTTGTCTGACCTCTGAAAGGAAAACTTAAATAATATACACCTTCCAGTGAAGCAAGTTTTCTTTTAGAAATTAGTCATTCTGTAATTTTTCTTCTTCACTGGGGACCAAATTGAGTCTAATGCTCTCCAATGTTCTCTCACAATGTGTGAGGTGGTGCCAATTTGCTCCTGTTTACCTTTGAATTTCACCACATGGGAGGTCACCTCAGACACTTCCCAGGGTCCCGTCCACCTAGGATCAGCCCATCAGCCCACTTTCTCTTGTGAACTTTAATCCTTACCCAGTCCCCCGGTTTAATGGAGCTTACTCTCAGTGTGTCAGGATCAGTCAGGTCTTCAGGGCCTGCTGGCTCCCTTCCCTGGACCTGTGAACATTACATTCAGGCAAGGTTAGTCAAGGCCTTCATATACTCATTTTCCTCAATTTGCCACATATCTAAGTGTCCCTGTCTCTAGGTGGTCCAGGCATCTTTCTGCCTGTCAACAGTTGTGGTGAGAGGTGCATGCGGTTACATTGGGACGTCCTCATGGACATCAGGGCATGTGTAATGTAAGTGCATCTACCCAATTCATTTTTGTGTCATGACAAATCTTTGCAATTTTCCTTTGCAATATCTGATTAGCCCTTTCTACAATTCCCTGTGAGTTGGATGATATACTGACCCAAATCTGTGCTGAATGCCAATGTATTTCTCTAGATCTTCTAAGGCTTTGCTGGTGAAGTGAGAGCCATTGTCAGACCTAATCAGCCTATGGACCCGATATCTAGGTATGAGTTCTGTTTTAAGCCATTTGATCACTATCTTTGAGTCTTAATTTTTGCAGGAATTGCTTCCACCTATCTTGTCATTACTAGCAGATATCTAAACCCTCTTACTACTTTATCTTCCCCATGTCTGTGTAGTCCATGCAGAACTCTTTGAACAGGGCATCTGGGACTGCGTAGTGTCCCATGGGTCTTTGATAGGTTTTCTTGTCATTGTATTGGCCGCACGTGTCACATTCTGTAACATAGTTGTTCGCCAGATCACTCATGTATGGATGCCACCAGTGAGTGCTTACTTCTCTCAATGTTCTGTTTTGTTCAATGTGATGGTCCGGGTGCTTGTCTGATCAGGCTGTTACATAGTCTTGCAGGGGCTACTAGTCGACCATCATGGGCTCTCCATATTCCATCCCTGTCAGTTGCCCCTTTTTCGCCCATTGATTATGTTCATAGGGACCTACCTGTCATTGCACGTCTTTGAAGCTTTCTTCCATCAGCTCCATGGGTGCAGTTTCAGTGACAAAGATCACTATAACAGATTTGTCTGTTATATCCTCCAGCTGTTTTAGCTGCTTCATCTTCTGCCTCATTTCCTCTTGCTTCATTACTGTTTGTCTTAGCGTGTCCCTTGCACTTTAATACTGCCACCTTACATGGTTTCAAAACTGCTGCCAGTAGAGCTTTCAGCTCTTTGGCATGTTTCACTGAGGTGTTCTGTGAAGTGACAAAACCTCTCCTCATCCATTGTGGTCCTTCCATGTGCACTGCATTATGGGCATAGGCTGAGTCTGTGTAAATGTTCACTGTTTTTCCTTTGCTAAGTTCTAGGGCTCTAATGAGGGTCTTTAGTTCACCTAGCTGTGCTAGCCTCTATCACAACATGTTCAGTGCCTTGTTGTTTAACTATGGCATAGGAGGATATGTTTCCTTCCTGTCCCTTGTAACTGCAGCCATCTGTGTAGAATATGTGGTCTGGGTTGACCATGGGCTCAGATGCCAGGTCGAGTTTGATGTCTTTCTCTGCATCGTATGTGCAATTGTGTGGGATCAGTTCTTCTTTAGGCATTAGGCTTGCCATGTTTGCATTTGGGCTGGCTGCATAAGTGATATGCAGTTGTGTGAGGGCTTCACTGATTCTGATCTTTCTACTGGGAGATAGTGTGAATGCACTGGAAGTTAGAAATGCTACCACCTCATGGTGGGTGTTGATTATGAGGGGCTGACACATGACCATGTTTTTTCCACTGCTTTGGAAATTGCTGCCATAGCTTTTGTACAGGTGGTCTGTCCTCTTTCAATGAGATCCATTCTGAAACTGTGATACATGAGCACCCCCCCCCTTCCTGGAACAGGATGGCATTAACAATGCGTCCTGTTTCAGAAACATCTAGAAAGAATGGGTCATCGTAGTTTGGTGTGGAAATGTGCTCTGCCTGTGCAAGGGCCTGTTGTTTGTGAGTGAAAGAGTGTTCTGCCTCTGGGATCCTTGTAAGGAGTGCAGAGAGATTGTGACTGCCAGCAGTCAGGACTAGGTCCCTAAGGGGCTGGGTGAGTGAGACATAGTCAGAAACATGGTGTCTGCTGTATCCTGTGAGCCCCAGAAAAGCTAGCATTTGTTGCATGGTCAATGGTTTGCTATGGGAAAGGATGAAAAGTTTATGACTAGAGGTCAAGGTGTGTGAGTTGACTTTGTAGCCACATGAGGCTAGATGAAGGAGAAGGGACTTTGTGGTGACCAGACAGTCATCCCCGGTTATGGCGGCCAACAAAAGATTGTCAGCGTGCTGAATCAGGATAGCACCCTGTGGCAGCAAAAGTGGGCTCAGGTCAGATGTCAGGGCATTATTGAAGAAGCCAGGGCTCTCTTTGTACCCTTGGGGCAGACGTGCATAGGTGTACCTCTGGCCCATAAATGTGAATGAGAAGATATCCTGAGAGGTTTCATCCAAGGGCAAGCAGAAAAAGGCATTTTCCAAGACAATGACTGAGAAGTATGTATGTTCAGGTGTCAGGTTCTGTAGGGTGGTGTAGAGATCAGGGACAGGGATGTTGTCCACCACTGTTACTCGGTTAATGGGAGTTGGGAAATCAAGTCAACATCTTAGGGGATTGTGGTCCACAGTGTGACAGGTATGTCTGTCAGAATAAGATCAGCTAACTCATGGTTGTTATGATCTCTGCCATGACTTTTACTAACCTGTTGCTCTTTCATGATGCCAGTATCTTGGCATGTGAAGACAATTCTCCACATAGTGGTGTCAGTGGAACGCATGAGATTAGGAGTGGTGGAAGGTTCCCACTTGAGGCTGAGAGCCTCTTAATCATAGGGCTTAGAGAGCATGCTTTGTGTCCACCATTGATGGCTATGTTGATGTGTGGTGCACTTCCTTCGTGCGTGAGCGCATACCACACTTCTTGTTCAGGGGTTAGTAGCAGTGTGCTGCAACCCCTTCTGGGCCCACATAGATGTACTTCATGCAAAGTGTGTCAGTGGTGCCCTCTATGTCTTGCTCCCATGATTGTTGATATTCTTCATCAGGTTCTCAGCGATAATGAAAAGAGGGTCAATAGAGGGTCATATGGGCAAAGTGACAGGATTCATGGTTTCCAGAGCAGGTACGTCTTGTAACTGTGGGGTGTGTTGGGAGTACTCCCTGTAAGTCTATGCCAATACACTGTCATGAGTTGTGTTTGGATATTAGGGGACGTGTCAGGTGAGAGCATGAGCATCTTGGTGCAGGCCGGGGAAGCTTGTGAGGGTCTGGGAAGTCAGAATAATAGGCAGTCCGGAGAGCACATTATGGTTGCGCCTATTTTGGATAAGAGGTTTTGGGGCCTGATTTGGGGGCTCAGTAGGGGCTTGAAAGAATTGGGGTTGTTGAGGAACCTGAGCTGGTTGTGAAGTCCACTGCCCCGGTGGGTTGGTGTATGGGATGATTAGTTGTTTAGCGTGTGATTGTGGGCACCCCCTTGCAAAACTGTCCTAGCTATCCACATATAAAGCAACTGTGGTCTCTTCCTTGGGGCTTAGCTCTGCCTCGGCCAGCACTTCTCTGCTGGTTTGGGACATAAGGGGCTGGCTGATAGTAAACTATTTGGGGAGTCGGCGGCAGTGGCAGTGGCTGTGGGGTTGCCAGAGTGTTGGGTGCTAGTGGGAGAGCTGGTGGGATTCAGGGGCTGCTTGAACTGCCATCTGTTTGTTGTTCTCCTTTGCATTATTTTTATTTTCAGCTATGTCTTTGTGCTCTTTAGCTATTTGGAGTTTCAGTAGAAGCTTAGTTCAGTCTTTCAGATCTTCATCTTCCTGCTGCACCTGCTGCTTGTATTTAAGGTCAAAGTGAGCGAGGGTTTTTACACATGCGTCTTTGTTCATGGTGTTTAAAGTGACAACATCTTCTAACATAGATGAGGCAGATACTTTATGACCTTTTGGCGCCAGAGCATCTGATTTGCTTGTGAGTAATTGTGCCTTTCTCCTGTAGCTTCTAGTCATAGGTTGACACACTTCTTTAGGAAGGAAGACATATCTTCAGACAAATCCAGGCTTGAGCCCCTTTTCCTAGTGGAGGCAGTTTGCCTATCAGTCTTTCCAGATCCCTGTGACTCCAAGGCTGAAAGGTGATTTGACATGGGCCATGTTCCATTAGAGGGTACTGAGAGAAAATATGATGTGAAGGTGGATCTATCTCTGCATGATGGTGGTGATGGCACCTGTTATCGCCTTCATTGGGACCTTCCCACTCTTTGGTGGTTTCATCATCATCTTCAATTTCTTCTCCAACTTCCCCCATATGCGGCCATCAAGCTGGCCTTTGTCAGCTGAAATCAGTACCTTAGTGCCAGTTTCCACTGGTGGTTTAAAGGAAGTCACTGAGTCAGAGTCTGCGTTATCTCGAGCATGCTGGGATTGGAACTGGACTACAGGAGGTCGCTCCTGAATACGGTAGGCCTGGAATTGGTCAGGAGTCAACAGGTCCATTTTGGGCTCTCTTGAGGTCGAGTGCAGAGGTCTCTGCATGAGTCTTGTCTCTGTGCATTCTTCATGTAGACGCTGTGCTTTTTTTGCAGTTTCTGAATCTGACACCTCTAGGTGTCCTCTTTCGACCTTTAGTATTGTATCTTTATGTTAGATCACTGGTGCTTGTACAGCAAAGGGATTGATGCTCGAATACTGTGGGGTGTATGGTGGTGGAGTGGGAGGCAGAGCTGAGGGCAGTTGGGGATAGTTCTGGACATGGAATAATCGTTCAGGGTGTTGGCTCCAGTTTCTCTGCCATTGGAGAAGGATCACAGGCCATTGAACCTTCTTGTTATCATGTTATCAGATGCGAACTGCCCCTGGATGAATCCTGTTTGATCTGTATTAACTAAAGTGTGAATGACTCTTTCAAGGCACAGTGCAAGAGCCTTAGCATATATTTTTAGATTGGTTGTGAGCAGGGATATTGTTCTGAAACTAGAGCACTCAAGAGGATCCTTTCTCTTTTTTTAAGAGAAGAGTGATGAGTGCGTTTTTTTGGTCTCTGTGAAAAGTCCCATTCTTAATGGAAAAATGAGTGAACCTACCATGTCCCGGAGTTCTAAAAATAGTTCTGGTGGAAGGCCATCTAAGCAAGGTGATTTGCCTTGGTTTAGGCATTTCAGGGCTCTATGCAGCTTGTCTAGTTCTAATGGGGCCTCAAGTCCAACCTATCTAGAAACTTGTACAAATGGTATCATTGAAGTCAATCTCAGATTTATACAGATTTTCAAAAAATGATGTAAATATTGAAGACATTGATGGCTTGGGAGTTTGTTGTAATTTTGCCATCTGCAGCTTTTATTGCTGGGATGTGTGCCTTTGTTTCACAGTCTTTAAGCATAAGTGCCAGCAGATGACTGGGCCGCTCTGATTCAAGATAGTACCTCTGCCTGGATCTACAGTGGGTACGGAAAGTATTCAGACCCCTTTAAATTTTTCACTCTTTGCTTCATTGCAGCCATTTCCTAAAATCAAAAAAGTTCATTTTATTTCTCATTAATGTACACTCAGCACCCCATCTTGACAGAAAAAAAACAGAAAT
>JAOVVH010154695.1:0-12306 GCA_028566435.1 Scorpiodoras heckelii | reverse complement strand
TAGCAGGGTAAGAGCACAGTTTTGCTCAAAATATTGCAATGCACACAACATTATGGGTGACCAGAGTTCAGAAGAGGCAGAAGCAGAAGAGACCACGAACCCCGGAAAGTCCTGCCGTGATGCCACGGGATGCGTAAATGTGATAGTGTTGTGTGACTATTGATTCTCGGCTGAATAAGCCGCGAAGAAATAAGCCCAGAAGAACGGTGAGAACGGCCAGCGGGAAAACCTGGAAGTACTGGCGCCGCAGCGATGGCGGATCAGTGATGTGCGGGATGACGTGCGGGGGTCAAAGGGCAAACTAAGGCGTGGCAGAAAACGCGAACTCAAACTTAGGAATATTAATACATAAAAACCAAACCAAGGAACTGGGGATAAACAGGAGAGGAAAACAAGACACCAAAAGAAAAGAGCCGCTTACGGGCTGGCCTTAAAGGTCCCTTAAAACAAAAACACAATAATTAAAGACCACTGATGCATGTCTTTAAATATCCTTTTTCTCACTAACTTTCTTTTCTTTATTTTGGCTTTCCCCCTTTTAAATGAAGTGGTTTATTGATTTAGACTTTATTTGACTTTCATTTGGTGTTCTTACTTTCTTTCACTTATTGACTTTATCGTGTGTTTCTTTTCCTCTTTTCTTTTTCTTTTCCTTCTTTTTTTTTTTTTTTTTTTCACTTTACTCGTCAAGCAGAGCCCCAGAAAACGTTGGGTAAACCCACCCGGGAAGCTGACGAGACCTCCTGAATCCCCAGTACCTCCGTCACCACTACCGCTAGCAAGGGTGACGAGACAGCGTGCCGTCACCTGCTAAATGAAAGGCGGAACGGGCACAGAGAGGGAAGAAGGGGGAAACAGGAGAGCGCATGCCACCTCGAATATCAAGGGCGACGCGAGAGAGAGCACAGGTTAGGAGCGCCTCACCAAAATGGCGGATAGAAGGCGGAAGGGAGCGCACGAAAAACGAGCGTGTGACGGTGAGCCCTGGTCAAGCCTAGCCTTAAATAGAGGCATGACCAGGTGAACATCGTCTCCCCTGATTGCCGCGGGACTGTCTGGGAGTTGTAGTCCTGCGGGGCGGCCGAGGATGGCTCGGCTCCCTCTGGCGGCCACCGCAGGAGTGAGCCGACCCCTAACAATTATGCCTTTTTTCATCCAGTTGGTGACACTTCACAGTTAATTCTCTCTCATTGGCTAATTCCATTTTTCCTTTCACACTATCTTTTGGGCACATAATCGGTTCAGATCAGCTTTGAATCGGTGTATGTCCCCATGATTGTTGGGAGGAGTGAATAGGAACCGAATTCAGCCTGATTATGCTCTAGTGTGGGGTCAGCTTTAGGAAGGACTTTAGAAAAGACCTGCTCATACCTTTAATACGATCACAGCGATTGTGCTACAGCAGGGAAAGTCAACAGAGAAAAACAGAAATGGAATCAGTACAGAAATGAAGGGCAGTGGTAGCTCAGTGGTTAATACACTGGACTACTGACCAGAAGAGCATCAGCATCAGTTCAAATCCCACCACAGTCAAGCTGCCACTGTTGGGCTCCTGAGCAAGGCCCTTAACCCTCAACTGCTCAGTTGTATAAATGGGATACATGTAAGTCACTCTGGATAAAGGTATCAAATGCCAAATGCCATAAATGTAAATGTAATATAAATTAAGGAGCTGTTGGATGACCATCATTTGAGAGAATCAAAAGCAGATTCTAACAAGGCGTAGTTAGGAAGAAGACACAGGTGAAAGGAAAATTAAAGCCCCCAAATCCACTGTATGTAGGATTCATTTCATCTTGTACAAGAGGAACGTCAAATGAATGCGTACATCCTGGTAAAATACCCTATCAAGGTTGAATGACGCAACATCCAGACTGGTGCAGTGAGTATGAATTGCCATCTGAGGAATCAGTGTTTGCAGTGAGTTTCTGAAAAACTCCATTCCAGCTTGCCTGAATAGTGCAGAATTAACACAACAGGACGAGATTCTTTCTTCCGCTTATGATTGATATCTACTATGAAGAGCTTCATGCCGTTGCTGTTTGGCTAGACTATCAAACAGACGTTGGGAAAAGAAATAAGGAAGTTTGTCCATGTGCTTTTTACTTTTCTCTACTCTTTCTGTTTTCTCTCTATTGTATGGTGCTTTGTTCTGGTTTGAGAATAGAAGCATTGAGTCATGGCTAAAGTTAACGTACCCAGAGGACAGCAGTGCATTCTGCCACCTCAGCTGCAAGAGAAATCGGCCTGTAATCTGCTCTCAATGGTTTTCTTTATGTAGATCTTCCCAAAACTCAGAGCAAACATAAAGTCACCCACACATATCTGGTAAGATTATGCTGCTTAAGAAAAACATCCTACCCCAAGTGACGGCATAAAAAACATAAAAACTTGCAGTCCCTCCCCATCACACACACATACCCACACAAAGGAACAAAAACATGTTCCCAGCATCCTCTTGTCCAAGGACTCGACAGTGTCTGTGCGTGCCTGTGCCTACACATACAGACACGCTCTCTATTCACGCCACTGTGCAGTTCTCTCTCATTCATGCTCTCACTACAGAGCTGCAGAAGCTCCTGCATAATGCAATTCCTAAACATATGCATTATCTCTAATATATAATGTGCATACCTCTGTACACCAGCATCCCCAATCACTATAAATACAAAGGCACACCAGATCACATTCTCAAATATGTCATGTTGTAGACTTACTCCAGATGCAAAGTTTATTCAAAGGGCATAGTGACCTATCCCTGATTTTCCTCAGTCCTCTTTCATAAGAGCTGCTATCAGTTTGTCGCCTTCGTCTTTTGGCACAGAAGCTCGGGCAGATTACAGAAGAAAACAAAAGACAGACAGTCAGACAGACAGGCCAATTTTCTTTCCCCTGTCAAGAAATTTGACCTTGCAGTCCTCATGACCAGTCAAACCACACAAGCTTGACCCAGCCAATGAGAAAGTGCATTGCACAAACTCTTAACAAGATGCAGACACTGCTCACTAGCCAGTCACTCAGTTCTTAAGAAATGCTTTAGCTAAAAAAACGTCCACGTGCAACAGTCAGACACAGACAGTTGGTTTTGTCAGAGTGCTGACAGGAGATACAGACAGAACGATTCTACAGCAGAGCAGCCGTGGGCGAGGCGAACAACTTCGTCAGTATGCAGGATTTTTGGGTATTTTTCCAGATCGCTGCAGTCTGTGTATTGTGTCCCGCTGCTGAGGAATGTGAGAAATGTCAGCAATGCAAGCCAGAGCTAAACTGTCTGTGTTTGGTGGGGAAAGTCGCCTTTGGAGTAACCCTGAGGAGTGTTGGACGGCGTGTGTGGTGGTGTGTGAGGCCATGAGGCTCTCTGTGAGGCCTTGGAGCTCATCATCAAGCTGCCTGACCCTCCCTTCTTCATCTTTCCCCTTTCTTTCGCTCTCTCCCGGTCAGGGGTGTCTTAACAAATGCTTTTCTGAAACACCGAGACCAATGAAACCAGTCCACAGAGAGAGAGATACATGTACACCTATACATAAACATACGCACAAACAAACACACACACAGCTTTTATGACAGCACAAGGCCAAGGTCAAGCAATCAGCCAGTCAGCTTGCTGGAAAGAGAATGTGATGTGGATGCTGAGGAAAGCTACCTGATGGTAAAGAGCCATTCCGGCAAATATTATGAAAAAATGTAACAACGATGACCTTAAAGTGAAAGCGCATTACCTCTTATTTTGATCATTTCTGGCTTTAAACAAAACTAGCGTATTTACAAGCAAGACGTGGGTTAGTCTTTCATCCCCACCTGCAAATGTGAAACAAACTCAGTTTGCTTTGTTAACGAAAGTGGAAAACAATACATGGATCCACTCAGCCACTCAGATCCGCTCCAAAATCAAGTGGCTCCTTCCATGATCCATGCTACGCCCTTTCACCAAGTTTCATAAAAATCAGCTCTGTAGATTTTCCATAATCCTGCAGAAAGTCAAAGAAACAAACAAACAAACCACCCTGAAAACATAACCTCCTTGTCCGAGGTAACAAAGAAGATTTTCAAGTCTTGAAAGTTCCTACAGAAAAATTCAAAAGAAACGGATTTATTTGTTTTACTACATAACTTCTAGCAAAACTGCTGCGCACACGGGTGTGGTTTCCGAACTCCTTATGGCTGTTTTTGTATTTTTATTAGCTTTGCTTTCATGGCTTTCTATAGGTTTGTTTTGTTTTCCTGAGTGCCGAGCACAGAATGAGGATGTTTGACGATGATTGGGCGCCAAGGAAAACTCCTTCAAAGACATTTAACATCAAACAAAGTCCAGCGCCAACAATGAAAATAAAAAAATGGAGACGTAATCTTTATTGTGCAAGTCATGTTTTTCAATTCGCACTAACTGTGACTAATTCGCTGGTGCCTGAAGCTATATTTAGGTGCTTTCTCACAAAATCTTATATTGGGGTAAAATGTGTGCATTAGTTATATATATTTATTATGAGCATGCATTACCACTGCCAGTTTAAAAAAAGCCTCTTTCTACACATGAAGTTTCAAACTTATAAAAGTGGTGCTGGTTTAGTGAACTTTTTCAGTGCTCAGTTGACACGCATTTATAGACATTAAGACAGAAAAAAAAGAAAGAGAGGCAGGCTGTGTTATACAGAACAGCCAATGACTTGCTGCTATTATGTTTTTTGATAGTACAAATAAGCTCCTGGGAATTAATGAAGTGTTGAGTATTTATGAAAATGCCTAAAACGCATATCTTTGTATTAAATAACGTGCAGCGTCTTTCTGTGGTTGAACCCTTTACCAGTGAATACATCAAGGTGTGCAGAACCGTTAGGAGGAAAGAGTGAATATGTAAGACAGAATGAGCAGGAATTAAGGATTGGTGCAAGGAACAAAGCGCAGAGACGCAAGTCGGCTCACACTCTCACAGACATTGTAGCTATACACTGAAGTACCAGAAAAACTGGTACTGGAGTCTATGCAAAATACATGGCAATAGCACCTATGCATGTCATTGGTTGCGTCCTCCAGTGTGTATATAACGCGATAGACATCTATGGAAGCTTCTAGAGCTGTTTTAGCAGTAAGTATGACAAGTTATCACGATTTTGTGATTTTCAACACGGTTTAATAGTTGGAGGTTGTAAGGTGGGTCATAGCATTTCTGAGGTAGAAGCTCAGAAGTTTGGATTTTCATATATGAGCATTTCAAGAGTGTACCGTGACTACAAGAATTACAGCAAAACCTCGAACTTACAACAGCAGTGTGGCCGTAAAAAGACTCTGGGTGAACGTGACCAGCGTCGACTGGCAAGAATCTTATTACGTGATAGACGTGCAACAGTGCCTCATGTTACATCGGAATTCAGAGCTGGGGCCTCAACAAACATCAGCATGAGGACTGTGCAACGTTCCCTCCAAGATCCCGTGGGGGACCTACCAAGTATTGACTGGTGTATCAGTTTTTCTGCTACTTCAGTGGACATCTAAGCTTTCCATTTCTGTGACATTTTCCACTCTGTGATTTTCCTCATACCGACCTTCACACAAACAATTGCACAAAACACACATTTCCCCACCTAACTGCCCCAACCACTGAGATGAGCAGAAATGAATGAGTTAAACACTTGGAGATGATCATAGTCTATATTGAAGAAAAAAGAAACATTTTGTGTTTAAAAGTTAATATAATGGGTTCATAAAAGACTATTCCTCCTGTTCTAATGACTGGGTTCAGAGAGGAGACGCTACTTTAATTGCAGTTTTGTGTAGCGACAAACAAAAGGAGACCAAGCATCCCAGGGACAATGAGTACTGCTCGATCAAAGTTTCAAATGAAGAGGTGTTCCACTCATACCCAAACACACACACACACACACACACACACACACACACCCCACACAAATAGTCCCTCATGCAACAAGGAAACAGGAGCAAGTGCATGCTAGAACAAGCACAGGAATGTGATCCAATGCTTTAAATGTTTAAACAAAACACAATAGATCGAGAGTAGACATCCCACATCCCATTTCACTCATGAACACACACATGCAAAGAAAAACACAGCGAGCTGAGTGAGTGGTTAAGGACAGCATCTCTCTGTGGCATAATTAGAGAGCATAACTCTCGGATAGAAGCCATCTCCAGGCTGACTACAAAACCACTGTGTGCCCTTGAAGAAACATCTGGGCTCAAGAAAAACAAGGCAATTATGTGGACGAGGTGGGAGGAGGGAAGAGAGAGAAGTGGGAAGGATCTGTGCTTTAAAGAGCACTACAGAGGTTGGACCAGGAGCCACTGAGGGGCGGCACAGCCCACAACAAGGCAACACAGACACCTTCGACAGGCACGGCCCTCCTCCTCCCACTCCAGTCTGGATTCCTATCTGCGATCTCCTACCTGATCCCATTAGGCCTTATCTTCCTCTTTGAAACCTCAAGGATGTCCTTTCATGTTCTTGTTTTCGTTCACCATCATTTTACTTTAGCATAAGTACAGGGTAAATATGTCTGGGAAGAGCTATTTAGTTCCCCTCCTTTCCCCCATTCATCTTTTACCTGCTTTTTGATTTTTCAGCAGTGGCTGAGCCTAGAGCCTACACACAGAGCATAAAGCCCATGGTGCCACTTCCCAAAACGCAGATTCTGCGTCCTTTTGATGCTTTGTGGGGAAACCAAGACAACAAAAACGCCCTCAGACAGGTGGGGGATGATGACTGGTTCCCGTAAATCACGCACTAAACACCCATGAATTAAGCAGGACTTTCAGTGGGTCCTTTCTGTTGTGCCTACCTGCCCTTTCCTTTGTTTTTGGGTGGTGCTGAGGGAGCCTTGGATATAGATGAGTCACACAGCCCCTAAAGACTCACTATTCAGACACAACATTACCATACCAAACAGGTGTGCAGGGAAACAGGTGCTGACACGTCTAGCAGGGACTGCTGGTAACTGCCAGGATCAGCACACAGGGGGGTCACTGGAAAAAAAAAGTCTACATCCATTACACTGTTCCTACTCCATGTCCTTCAGCACCAGTTCAACTCATACCAACCAGTTCTGTAGAAAAACACACAGGTCTCTGCTTCCCACATCTCTCACAATATGTATCTGCGGAAGGTTTGATTTCCTGTGTTTGTCTTCTTGCTTGTTTAGGGGGAAAAAGAAAAGGAGGGGCAGAGCTCAGCTCATCTGTCCCATAAAAGAACCTGAAAGGCACTCCTGATGGCCAAGGCTGGGAACAAGCTCCGGCCTCCTTCTCCACGGCACTGTTCCCAGCATTCTCATGCGCTTGAGAGAGGAAAAGAGGGCACACAATGCGAAAGTTTCCCAGACATTCCAAGACAACCCTCAGCCAGATGTGAGAAGACATGCTGGCATCTATTAATGTGAATCAACCATAAATAAAGGCATGCAGATTGAGGTGCGTTGCACTGAAAAATACAGCATACTGCATGCAATGAATACTAATAGCAGTAAAGAACTTCGCTTTTTTGCAGGACAGTATGTAATTTAGAAAAGGCATAACTGTCGCATTGTTCGCAACAAACATTTTCTAACAGGGTGCCACCACACTGTCACACAGATCTCTGTGCATCAAAGTGAAAATAATGAGTCCACCATCCTTAGCTGTTGTCCCAGCTTTTATGACAACTTGGTCATAAGTTTCTCAATGGAACGTAGATAAAGCTAGCCAAATATTTACTTGATATTTACTTACACTCAAACTGTCAGGCAGACATCCAGCTCAGTACTACTAGTACTGTAGTAGCTATTGTAAATGTCATATAACTACTATTGTAGCAACAGCTTTTATTACAATATTAGCGATATGACAGTTACTACAACATGAAACAAGCTCCTCAGCCGGTCTATGAAAACGTGTAGTGATGTACCAGTAGCTGAACAAACAGAAATGTATACCAATAGATATACAAAGATCATCATGATCATCATCATGAACCATTCATATTGTACACAGTGAAAGACACGTCAGCACACACATGCGCAAAGTTCTGGGCCATAAAAATAACTAAGTACTGAATTATGTGCCATGTGACAGATGAGCAGGGTCTAAGATAACGTAGATTAGCACAGCGTTTCATATTACCGGAAAGCTATTCATTACTGATAGCTGATAAAGGAAGAAGTGTTCACTGTTTCAATGCATTTCCCAGCAGAGCTCAAAACCCTGACCATTATCAACAAAACCACAGACAATTGTAAAACAATAAACTGTCGTCTTGTTTCTGTTATTAACACAAATCCCATGACCAATCTTACCTTTCTGGCAGTGGCTGGAAGTCCAGCAGCGGTAGCTGTAATTGTCATTAAAGCTGGTCCTGAAGCACTGAGGGTTGTCCTCCATAATGCCAGGACAAACATCGCCACATTCTTTCGACAGCTTGTTTCCAGCAACGTAGTTATTAAATTCTGCATCCATGATGAGCGACCAGTCCACCGAGTCAAGATAGCACAGCTCTGGGTTCTTCTCGATCCGTATGGCCCCTCGCGTGATGTTCCTTAAATTGTACAGGCCGATGTCTTTTAGGCTAGTCATCTCAAAGATTACCAGGGCGTAGTTGTAGAAGAGGTTGCGTCCTCGGATGACACTGAGGTTGGGGAAGAGCGTGCTGAGGCTATCGAGGCCGGCTACGCGGAACAGGAGTAGGTAGTCGGTGACCATGGTGAGCTTGGGGAAGCTGAGCATCCGAAACTCTTGATGAGGGTTGTGGTTTTTGTCTCCTATGAGAAGGATCTGCAGGTAGCCCTCCACCACGGTGCAGTTCTCCAGCTTCTTGAACTCACTGATGTCATTGCGGATATCAATGTGAGGACCACAGACTGTTGGGAAAAAAGAGAGAATACAGTCAGATATTTGAAACTGGAAGAAACTTCCATTTAGGATCTTGCAGATTTAAATACTTTATATTCCTCTATCATATTTGAAAAAGCTATGTTTTGCACAAGAGTTGGTGGTGGTCTAAAGTACAACAGTACAAGTCATATAGAAATATATACATATACATATATTTTTATGTATTTACACTTAAGTACTAGAAAAACTGGTACTGAAGCCTATGCAAAATCCATAGTAATGCCACCTATGCACTTCATTGGTTGTGTCCTCCAGTGTGTATGTAAAGCGACTGATATCTATGGAAGCTTCTAGAGCTGTTTCCACTGTGAGAATGGCAAGTTATCCCAATTTTGCGATTTTCAGCTCGGTTTAATAGTTGGAGCTCGTGAGATGGGTCATAGCATTTCAGAGGTAGAAGCAAAGTTTGGATTTTCATGTATGAGCATTTAAAGAGTTATGGTGACTACAAGAATTCTGGCAAAACCTCGAATTTACGACAGTAGCGTGGCCGTAAAAAGACTCTGGGTGAACGTGACCAGCATCGGCTGGCAAGAATCGTTTCACATGATAGGTGTGCAATCCTGCCTCAAGTAACATCGGAATTCAATGCTGGGTCTTCAACAAACACCAGCATGAGGACTGTGCAACGTTCCCTCCAAGACCCCATGGAGGACCTACCAAGTACCAGTTTTTCTGGTACTTCAGTGTATACAGTTAGTTCCAATCCACAAATTTCACTGGATGTGCAGTGTTTCAAGAGTGCTTATATTTAGTATAAATGCACTGGGAGTGTTCACTGTCTTGTGTTCCCACTGAAACCATTACAACAGCAGAGTTAGCATCATCTCCAGTGGACATGGCAAACAACATTTTTTCTTTAAATTGTAAATATGAAATCTAGTCAGCTGAGGATGAAAATTTTACCAGATGTACCTTTAACAGGAACCTACAAATCCTTGTGTGTTAGCTAGCTACCCATCTAGCTGAATTGCTGTTAGTGAGTGTGGCTTCTTCGGGCTCTATTTTCCTTTGTGGAGCAAAAATAAAAAGGTTATTTGGCCTCACTGGGCCCGAAATGTCAATTATTCTGTGTTAACATCTTATTTATAAAACTGTTGTATAAAACAGCAATCTAACAATTGTGCGTTTAGAATATCAGGCGTGTGCTGTGCCGATATTCAGTATAACCACACTCTTGCGATATTGCTTAAATATATCCTACTGTACAGATCCAACACTTTGTTCACACTGCACACAAAGGGGCATTATAGCTTTTGTTCCTCTTTCTTATGAAGTGGTGCCAACACACAGAGTCAGCTAAGGCAAACCCAGTGTGGCAATTCAATGTGTGTCAGAAAAAAACAGGCATTTATGTGGAGACTCGTGTTCTCTGTATAGTTTTGTGGTGCATGGGATCCAAGAATCTTCTAAAAAATGTTTTTTACCCCAAATGACCCCAGTGTTTAAAAAGGCCATCCATGTCTATGAGCCACACAAAAAGTAACCTGTATGCAAAACCAGAGTTCAGAGCCGGAGTGTTCTCGCTCATCCACGCTCTCACACACATAAAACCCCACAAATAAAACATTTTAGGTTTTATTTTGGAGAATTATATCTGCTTTATGTGACGTTGGCGGCATCTCTTTTCAACAGCTAGTTGAAGCAGTGACTAGGAGTCATATATCAGTCAGGGTGGACAGTCAAGCCAGTGTGTAGCCAAAAGCTCACATAGTTTATATTACACAAACAAGCTGTGATATTGTGCAGATTCAGCTTGGTCTTGTATTAGAAATTATGAACTGAATAGCGTTTATCTGAATAGCAGAGGTTATCTTAACCCATTAAGATTAAAAAACCACAATCGCAAAAGGTCAGATGAGTAAAAAATAACATGCCTCTTGCTAAAATAAAAGAATAAACATACACCCAAACAAAAACGACTTCGCAAATTTGACTTTTCAAAGAACAAAACTGTCTTCTGGAGCTCAGTAGAACTCAAACGGCACACGAAATACCTGAGTAAGTGTACTCCTTGAGTTTTTCATGCCTTAGGTCACTCTGTCTCAACTAGAGTCATGCATCATATCCATACAGACAAAACACAAGCTTACAATGTTCTCAACATTACAGCAGCATTAACACAGAGGGTAAATCTGCACATTGTCCAAACAGGTCAAAATCGTTTATCTGGTGTCTTTTCCTGCTGTGTTGTTTTCTTGTGAGGAAAAATCTCAACGAAACACACACACACACACATCTGATAAGTGAACAAACCCCCATGATAGCCTGCCAAGAACGTGAATCTGATTTGACGTTCCTCATTTACCCAGCCTTCCCAAAATAGTGAGCACATTGTTTATTAAGCTCCTATCAGCCTAGCAGGGGCATCCAAATTTAGAACGGAAATGTCTACTCCATGAGAAAATAGTATTTGTTTCTCCTATCACCGCACAGCCGTACTTGGAAGCCAGGGAGTTGTATGTCCCCTTTGTTTCATCCTTGGATTTTTTTTTTTGTTCTCTCTCTTTCTCTTCCTGCTGCCAGAGAGGAGGAGGAGGGCTGGATTGGCATAAACACAAAGACTAATTTGTTTGTTGGTAAAGGGGAACTCTGCTCCTCAGTTCCTGTTGGATTCATTAATAAAATCAGACCAGCATTACATGAATGAAACGGTCCGGGAAGTGGAACTGTTTATCTGTGTATGAAACTAATGAATCTCAACAATTCAGCTCCAATACATAAAATATCAATTATTGTCTTAGCTACACTGATATACACACATTTAACAACTGTCTCTGTATTGGCAGGAATGTGCGAGCTGCCTGGAGCCAACTGACACAGCCATGTGCCCACCAGTTGACCTCTGCCGTGAATCCAGCAGCGATCCGAGGCCTGTTTCCCGGCTCCCATTCCACTCCCATTCCACTTATGGAGATCCAGCTCTTCCGTAAACACACGCCCAGCAAGAAATACTGTATATCTAAAGCCCCAGTCTTCTGGCCCGTCCCACAGGGATTGCTTTCAGCCCAAAGTGGACAACATCTTAGCATTTTTATAATATCCTAATAACTAGATTGGTTACTATAAAATATTGTTACTATAATGGATACTGGTTATTCTAAAAACTTTCATCCCACAACATTTTTGTTACGAAGCAAGGCGAAGGCACGTGCAGAAATGTTTTACTTCTAAAGAAAATGCAAACAACCAAAAACGGTGATACTTAAACTATGAGCTTCAAGACAAAACACATAAACCATAGGCAGGCAAAACAGCAGGGACTAACCACAAAGCTAGACAAGTGGTGCTAGACAAGACAGGGCTTCTATACACACAAGCTAATGACAGAGAAACAGGTGAAATCGTGCTTTCAAGTGGTGTCGGTTTTATCGGAAAGACGAGTTTCCCATGAAGAGGCACCACATGAACCCCCTCTGAAGTCGGATGCTT
>JAOVVH010154667.1:0-12308 GCA_028566435.1 Scorpiodoras heckelii | reverse complement strand
TCCACCACCCAAATAGTACCTGATCTGTGCTGGTCCTGTGGGGGTCCTGACCATTAGAGAACAGAGTAAAGGGGACGGACAAAGTATGTAGAGAAACAGACGGACTACAGTCTGTAATTGTAGAGCTACAAAGTGCGTCTATATGGTAAGTGGAACTGAGAAAATGGACGAGTGTAGAGAAAAGGAGGTGGTCATAAAGTTATGCCTGATTGGTGTATAATAGATCAATGAGAAAATCAAGAACAGGAAATCTTAAAAGTCTGCATTAAAGATGTTGCGTGTCTGATGGGATTTCTGGTAAATATCTTCATTTACAGGAGTATAAAAGCAGGAAGCTGCTTTTTTTGTTGACTTTACTGTACTGATATATTTATTGTCTAATGGGAGGAAACCGGAGAACCCGGAGGAAATCCATACAAACAATAACCCCAGCATCAGGATGGCACCAGGGACTTCAGCTGTGAGCTGGAAACGTCTATCCAGTGAGTGCGTGATCAAAAATATCATACTGCAAGTGTTAATCTTTTTACTATTTTATTATTTGTAACCGTTTTAAAGGGAAAATTAGGATTACACACAGCAGTATGGGAGCTGAAAGAGTGTATGAGAAGACAGCAGGGATTAACATGCTGTAACAAACCCATATGGCCTCCTTAATTTGTTAGTAAAAAGTGTGTGTGTTTGTGTGTGTGTGCTAGCCACAGTATCTCCCTGTGTTTAGGAAGACTGGTATCCAACACCAGATAAAGCTTAGCCTCTGTTAAGGTTCCTACTTTCTCCACAGACATATTTCTTTTTATAGTTTTCAGGTCTTGGTGTTTTGATTGTGTATACGGAGGGGAATTTAATGTCTGGGTTTTTTTTTTTATTAATTCTAATTAAGAGCCATCATGTACAGCAATAACAGAGAGCCATTCTTAATTTGTCCCCTATTCTTTAAGTACTTTTGGATAAAAGCGTCAAGCAACAAATCATCGGCTCTGAGCCCTGGTCCTGGCGACCCCTTGAACCTGTATCATGAGAACTGCTTGTGCAGAGGTATCAGATCTACCAGGTGAACCAAGCAGCAGAAAGTGCAGTGCCAATGGCTTCAGTTCTCAAACACTACAGTCCAACATGTGGGAGAGAAACACACAGATTCCTAGATATTGCGCTGTGTGGTGTGCTATGTGTTTTTTGGAGTCGATGTGATTTATAATTTTTTAATAAATTTAAGTTTAAATTATAAAAATCTCCCATAGGAATCAATGTGACAGTGCTAACAACTCAACTTTATTTATAGAGCACTTTAAAAACAATGACAGCTGAAAACAAAAACTAAAACAATAAGGAGGAAATAATAAAGCATATAAAACAATAAAAAAACTAATAAAACAAATAAAGTCTCATACTGAGTTGAAGGCCAAGGAATAAAAATGGGTTTTAAGACTAGTTTTAAAAATGGACAGTGACGAGGCCTGTCTAATATGTAGTGGTAAATCGTTCCCATAAATTAGGAGCAGCAATCGAAAAGGCTCTATCCCCTCTTCAATTCTTTAAGCATCGTTTTTAATTTTTTTAATCTCAATGCGCGAACTTTTATTCTGCAATATGTAGCGTCACAGTGTCCGAAGTTCGAGTAGTCGGAGTTCCTCGAACCTTTATTTTGAAACACGGGGCTCCACGCTGCCGGAAGTTGTTGCGGTGTTGCTTTTCGGTATGACTGCTGAACATGTTTGCAACTGGACTGTTGTTGTGCTCACTTGTCAGCACAAAGACAGCGTTTATGCTTTCCAGAGAGGTAAGAACGAAGTGCACTTACTTTCCTTTAAAGATCGCTCATTTTTTTTGTTATTTGAGCCGAACACTAGCTTTAAGGCGCAGCCTAAAAAAGCGATCGCGACTAACAACAGCTCGTTAATAAGTGGTTCCGCCTGGAAAGTTTTTTTTTACTGCTGAACACTGGTTGGGTTGCATTCCAATCACAAGGCTCCCTTTGTCTTCCTCTTCGCTCAACAAGGCGAAGGTGTGTCCCAGATGTCAAGTGGGTGAAGTTTACACCTCACGTGGAATCACTAATACATAACTGTATAAGAGAGAAATTATTATTATTATTATTATTATTATTGATAAAGCCCACTGAAGTGGTTCCGCCTGGCTGATGTTGTAGTGACGTCGTCATATGGAGATGCACACTAACTAGTTATATGATTAACCCTTTGGATTGTGTTAGAAATCTGCCCACATCTTTAGTGTTGGTGTTAAATCAGCATTAAATACTCAAATATTTATCATCCAGTGTTGTTTCTCACCTCAGAGCTGACTCAGTTTGTCTTTAAATCCATGTAGTTTCAATTGACTATAGTGAATTTCCTGTAGAAAAGGGATAAGGATGTTATCTTAGTCTAATAGACTAATATCAGAGCACACTGACCAAAAGTTTATTTATATATTGATTTTTTAACTTAACATTATTATCTATAGTGACGTCTGTGCTGTTAGGGGTCAATTCTGACCCGTATAGATTTGAAAAAGGCAAACAAGTCCTTTTTTTTCCCCATCAAACCGACTTTATTTTACTCAGAACAGCAAGTGCAAATTGAAAATTAAACTATAAACTGGACACTGAAAAGCAATTGTGTGTGTGTGTGAACCATAAACTGAACATGCGTGCATGTTGTTGTGTGTTGCTTACATGCACGAAGTGTATGCTCCTTGCAGATGTCTGTCTTACATGTGTGGCAAGTGGTGCTAGTTTTTCTGTCCTTGTTACAGGGGCAGGACTGACACCCTTTATGTCTTGTTCCCCCTGCCATCCTGTGTCTGGTTCCTTGTGCAGGATGCTGGTGTGGGTGAAGCTTGGGTTCGGGGCAGCCGCCGGCACCTTTCAGTGTGGGGGGACGTACCAGAGTCGTCCCCGACTCCTCCAGAAAAAGCCTCCTCGTGAAGGTTTTTCCGATGTTCCATCCAGGACTTATTTCCGTCCACACCACAGATGCTTTTTGTCTTTGGCTTGCATGTGTATGTTCCAGTGACCTTGTCCAGATTGTCAACTCCTCCTTTGTTTTTGTTATAATCCAGGATCATATCTGGCTTTTTTGTCCTCCCTGCTGCTCACAGCATCATCCTTGTGGACACTGGACATCACGATGATGTTTCTGGGTTGTTGTTTTTTTTTACAGGATGACACAATTGTGGTTCTCTGTAACAATGCAAACGTCGAGGACAGAGGTGCCCTGTCCTTTGTTCCAAGAAGTGCACGAGGAAGCTCAGGTTTGTTTTTCCTGTTTTCCTGAAACCATGGTCAGCTCCTTCTTCAGCAGTTCTTGGCCGAGGTCATATGACGTGAAGAAATGATCACATGTGCCCCTGAAGACCATTTGTCATGTCTAGGACCACTCGCTTGCCCTGACTCTTTTCTATCATTCCACTGGCAGATTTTCCTGTGTAAACCCCAAGCATAGCTGTTTCTCGCATCACATGCTGCCTAGATGTTGATGCCATATTTTCCAGGCTTGCTTGACATACCGCCTGAAAGGACAGCGGCGTCTGAAAGGGACGAGCCGTTCATCCACGGTAACCTCTGGCCCTGGATTGTACCTGTATGGCAATTGCTCCAAACATTTGTCCCAAACATCCATAATGGGAGCAAGTTTGTCGAGCAACTCTTGTCACCCCGCTGTCAAAGCGGATCACTCTTGACAACACATGAAAGGTCTGAAGAGACGAAGTAGCACGAAAAATAGAGCGGCCAAACCACCATAAGCTGGCAGTGGCCTCATTACAGGATCTGTACACCTCAGCAAGAAGCAACAGATCTATGTAAGCATCCAGCTATGTTTTGTTTATCTCCATCCAGCTATTGCCAAACACATTTATTCCTTCCAAGTTGGTCATCTCTAGCAGGATCTTCTGAAGAGATGGTGGTATGAACAGCTCAAACGTTGTCTTGACGTCTTGGGCATGTGACGCAGTGTATCTAGTAGGCCCCAGAGTCATTTTAATGATGTTCTTCTTTGGTGCTCTGCATTGGCTGTGATAAGGGCTTGATGACCATGAAATGTCACTTTTTCTGGATTTGAAGACCTCTCTTTGAGGATCTGTGACATCTGGGTCCTCCTCTTCATCAGATGATTCTTCTTGTTCAGGGTCATACTGAACATCATCTTTGTCCTCAGACACATAATCATCTGTTTCACTGAGCTCGCTGTCCTCAATATCACTCTCCTGACCAAAGATATGATCAATAGCATCATAGACTGTGAATATATTGCTCATGTTGACTGATGCTACTACAGAATGAAACTGATAACATCTCAGCCAAACCCCATTTATAGATGGCAATATTTACTTTTAGTCAGAATGTATCAATATTCTGTGTGTGTGTGTGTGTGTGTGTGTGTGTGTGTGTGTGTGTGTGTGTGTGTGTGTGTGTGTGTGTGTGGTGGGGCAAATTGAGCCACATTTGATCCACAGAGCAACCCACACCTTTTTATGTGATGGATGTAACAGCCAGTATTCTCTACCAGGTCATATTTGACCCACAACACCACAAATGCCACAATTAGAGACCTTCAGAATTGACTAAAATGATAAAACATTTCTTTTGTTGTGTTTAAATGTCTGTTTCTGAGTATATCATGAAATCTTGTTCCAATACAAAAAAAGCAAACGTTCCTTTTTTTTTTTTTACATACCCGAACTTGAAAATGGGTAAAATTTGACCTAAACACAATATACGGGTTAAAAGGAGCCTGTGTGGACACGTGACCATTAAACCAGAGCAAAATCAGTCATGGCTGTGAAGCATTGAACTTTCCTTCCTCTTACTATCTGACAAATCTGATAAATATGCTACAAGCACAAAATATACAATGAACTGCTATCAGCTTAGTGAGCTGATTCCAGATCTAACTCTATTAGGATACTAAAGTGATGAATAAAGCTGTCGGCATGAGCTCAGAGAGAGAGAGAGAGAGAGATGTTTCTTCTTTCAGAGTTGGAGATACGGCAGCAGCGTGGGCTCCTGCCTCCCGGAGCGCTGCTGCTCACAGTCCCTGATCCACAGGAGCACGTAGGCAGTGGAGGAGCTACTCTCAACGCCCTGCTGGTGGCTGCAGAGCACCTCAGCGCCAGAGCTGGATACACAGTGAGTGACCGATAATGATCCCTGGGCTGGAACCTCTAAACCCTCCTCTTACAACTCTTACTACTAATACTACAGTACTACTACGACTACTACTACTAATACTACTACTACTACTACTAATAATAATAATAATAATAACCAGCTGGCCTGCATAATGTGAGAGAAAGAGCAAGAATGGAGTGAAATAAGCACACCAAATTTCAGAATTGTAGCTTAAGCAAGTCCTGAGCTATTGAAATGTTCAGTCAGTTCCAACACGCTCCCCCATAGACAAAATGTAATCAAATTTGGTGTGCGATTAAAGTATGCATTATTAACACAGGCTGTGAAATTTTGTGAAGTTTGACTCTTTACCACCCAAGATATTGGTCAGCGAAGTGCCAGATTTTTTGCTTTGAACATGATTTTATATAAATTTGCCATAAGTTTTTGGGCAAAACGGTTTTCAAGCTATTGTCCAGATAGTGCCTCGAGTCTGCCCAACTTCAGGGGGCGCTAGCACGAAGGACGACGCACACCTACAGACCCAAACCTTATATTCTGTATCAGACATGTGGGACTACAACTATACCAAGTGTCGTGTGAATTGGCGAAGTCTGAGTTTATGACATCGTCTAATAAACATTCATGAGGAAAATAATAGAAGACGAAGACGTCAGATGGCGGTGACTTAACGAGAGGCAAAGATAAAAAATTGACCTAGTATCAGGGTTAAATAATTGTGGTGTGGAACGTATAGACCAGTGGCGGCTTGTTCATAGCGGCAAGAAGGACCTGACCATTTATATCAGCACTTCAACAAATATTGACTCCATACATTTTAAATTCTGCTGAAATATTAATCACGTCATTAAAGTGACCAACATGTGTTTTTCAACGTGTTATTGCACCTAGTGGTCAAGAATGAGAACTAGAGCTCCGGAAAAGCATTCACCCTATCATCTGGAGATCACAGGTTCAAATTTCAATGATACCATAGTCTTCCATGGCCAGGAGTCGAAGAGAGCACATCTGGCCAGGGAGGGAGGGAGGGAGGGAGGGAGGGGTGGCTTTCTGCCCTGTCAATCACAGTGACACTAGCCAGTCATGGGAGTGACTGTGAGTTCATGCATATAGAAGTGGATGGATAGGTCGAAAAGATGCAGTCGCCTGGCTTCATGTGCCTTGGAAGAAGCACTTGATAGCCTGCACACACACTCAGGTTGGCAGCTGTCATGTCATCGGGGAGAGCCACCTATTGGGTTGGAACTGGGCGTGACTAAATTAGGGAAATGAAATCAGCAGGAAAAAAGGGAACCGAGCACGAATAGAGGTCCATATGGGAAGGATTTTCTCTCACTCTATTACCAACATCCTCTTCTGTACTGAAGAGGAGCAGCACTCGGAACAGTTAATGGGTTTCCAGATTGGGCTAGTTAAAAAAATTCTCTTCAGCTGCCAAGAACTTGATTTATAGCAAAGAATCTGTAAGTGCAGACAATGTGGCCATGAAGTCCACATCTATTTCTGTTATAAAATAGGATATTGCAACGACTAGGAGAGGTCACGAAGGAATAATGTCCACAAAGCAGAAATATGCAAAGGCTAAGAAAAGGAAGAAAAGTGTGACTCCGGTTTCTAACACGCTAGTTTCAGGTCTTTCCTGGAGTTTCTGAGATGTTATATGTCCCCCTGCCCGACCATAATGTACAGTCACGAGCCACTGCTGGTCTTTACACTATACATGTAATAAATTCTGCCTTTAACGCTTTTGGGTTTGCGTGTATTCATGGTTCTTGCTGTTCTTCTGTCTTTAGGTGGTGACTGCAGATGTCTTGTATGATGCACACATACTCATTTTGCACATGGTGAGAACAGGAAATTCTACTTACAGCAATGAATATGTACATTTGTAATGCAGTCCTGTCTCCCGTAAACATTCTGGTTGCCCCAAGGTGTCTCCAGAAGTCCAGGGAGCATGGCTTAATTTCTTTATTAACATTAAAGCTGTCCATTATGTTGGACATTGAATTGCATCTCAGAGTGAAGTCTTAACTGCGTGCTTCTGTATTGTTTTTGATAAAGCTTTACTAAACCAGGATATCTGATGAAACAGTTGTTTATACACCTCTTCCTGGCATGTGACAGGGCAGAGATTTTCCCTGGGACGGCTGCAGTAGGGCGTTCTGCTGGATGCCTGTTAGTGCAGCTGAACAAAGTGTTGAGGGACCCGTTTGCTGCTTGGACATGTTACTGAGCTGCCTTTCAACGAAGGTGAGTAAATCATCAGTGAATAATAGTGTTGTAATTATAATAATCATTAATATTTATTTATTAAGAATTATCGATGATATTAGTGCTTAACCAATTAATTCATATTTATTGTAAATGTATAATATATATGTGAATGTGCACAAGGAAATTATTTGTGTGTATTGTGTAATATTGTTGTAATTATAATTATCATTAATATAAATTTATTAGGTATTCACAGCGCTTCACTTTTCCCAAATTTTATGTTACAGCCTTATTCCTAAACAGATTACATTCATTTTTCCCCTCAAAATTGTACACACAATACCCCATAATGACAAAGTGAAAAAAAGTCTGTTTTAAATTTTTGCAAGTTTATTAAAAAATTAAAAAACAAAATAAAATCACACTTTGCTGAAGCACCTTTGGCAGCAATTCCAGCCTCAAGTCTTTTTGAGCATGATGCTACAAGCTTGGCACACCTTTTTTTGGACAGTTTCTCCCATTCTTCTTTGCAGAACCTCTCAAGCTCCATCGGGTTGGATGGGGAGCGTCGGTGCACATTCGTTTTCAGATCTCTCCAGAGATTTTCAATTGGGTTCAAGACTGGGCTCTGGCTGGGCCACTCAAGACCATTCACAGAGTTGTCCCAAAGCCACTCCTTTGTTATCTTGGCTGTGTGCTTAGTATCGTTGTCCTGTTGGAAGATGAACCTTCGCCCCAGTCTGAGGTCCAGAGCGCTCTGGAGCGGGTTAACATCAAGGATTGCTGCATTCATCTTTCCTTTGACTCTGACTAGTCTCCCAGTTCCTGCTGGCGAAAAACACAGCATGATGCTGCCACTACCATGCCTCACTGTAGGGATGGTGTTGGCCAGGTGATGAGTGGTGCCTGGTTTCATCCAGACATGATGCTTGACATTCAGGCCAAAGAGTTCAATCTTTGTTTCATCGGACCAGAGAATTTTGTTTCTCCTGTTCTGAGAGTCCTTCAGGTGCCTTTTACTGAGGAGTGGCTTCCGTTTGGCCACTCCACCATACAGGCCTGATTGGTGGAGTGCTGCAGAACTGGTTGTCCTTCTGGAAGGTTCTCCTCTCTCCACAGAGCAATGCTGGAGCTCTGCCAGACTGACCCTCAGGTTCTTGGTTACCTCCCTGGCTAAGGCCCTTCTACCCTGATTGCTCAGATTGGCCGACCCTGCAGCTCTAGGAAGAGTCCTTCAATGCTGCAGACATTTTTCTGTACCCTTCCCCAGATTTGTGCCTCGATACAATGTTGTCCCAGAGGTCTACAGACAATTCCATGGCTTGGTTTGTGCTCTGACATGTACTGTCAACTATGGGACCTTATATAGACAACTGTGTACCTTTCCAAATCATGTCTAATCCACTGAATTTACCACAGGTGGACTCCAGTCAAGTTGTTGAAACATCTGAAGGATGATCAGTGGAAAGAGGATGCACCTGAGCTCTTGTTATCTTGTTATCCCTCATACTTCTTTTCATAATTTTTCTTATACTTCAGCACATTTCTGCAATGAATACAGCCCGAACCGCTTAACATACAGACATGTAATCACAGATAATCACGTTGTGTGGTGTGCAATGTATTTTTCAAGTTGATCCGATTTATTGTTTTTCATAAATTAGAGTTTAAAAAATAAATTTCCCACAGGAATGAATGCGGCCACCTGCAGTCATGTGACCACACCCCCCCGTAGGGTCTGTCCTGCTTGTCTTTTTCATAGGGGAGGTCTTGTGTGCCAAAAATGAAACCTTTTTTATTATTATTGTGGCCTCAAAAATATGGATATAATGAAGAAAATGAATATTTATTCTTACATTTTCATTTTATTTTTTGGCAGAAAATATCTTCCATGTATTTACCCACATGTGGAGGTTAATTAGTAATGTGTCTCTGTGTCGTTTCAGGTGTGTGTTGGCTCTCCACCGGGTGTTTGGGTGTGTAGTACGGACATGATCCTGAGCATCTCTACAATGCCAAGTAAGATTACACGTATTGGATCATGGGTTGGATACTGAGACCTTACTGTGAATAAGAAATTAGAAAATAAGAACATTTTACATTATTTTATTTTATTATAGTGATTTGAAAAGCACTATCTTGTATTATGTATATTTATTATTATTATTATTTATTAGTATTATATTAGTTTATATTGTATTATTATTATTATTATTATTATTATTATTATTATTATCATCTTGTTATCCCTCATACTACTTCTTATAATTATTCTTATTCTTCAGCACATTTCTGCGATTAATACAGCCTGAACCGCTTAATGTACAGACACGATTCAAACACTGTTGCGTAGATAATTACGCTGTGTGGTGTGCTGTGTATTTTTTGGAGTTGATCCGACTTATTGTTTTTCATAAATTCAAGTTTAACTTACGGTATTAAAATTTCCCATAGGAATGAATGGGGCCACCTGCAGTCATGTGACTACGCCCCTCATACATCATCAGATTATTTCTCAAACTCCGATTATTTTACTGAGTGAGGTAAAGGCAGAGCACTGACTTGTACAAGAGTGAAAATCTTGTTATTTGAACAAAAGATCAAGCAGAATATTCAGTTAGTTTCATATTAGATTATATATAATGCTTCTAAGAATGGGCATTGTCTCAAAGTATCTTTACAGAAATCCTGATATGGATTTATAGATAAAAATGAAGATGAACGAGCCGGAGGCTACGGTGGCAAGGAAAAACTCCCCGAGACCACAAGAGGAAGAAACTATAAGAGAAACCAGGCTCAAAAGGAAAATCATTATCTAATGGGTGTGACCCTGGATAGTTTGGTTATGAGTCATTACACTTACAGTATATAAAGGATGCTTATCATTTTTTTGTGAGGTTTTTTTTTTTTCAGTTTTTGGATGTAAGCCTGTAGTGTCCAAGTGAACTGAACCTATTTAGTGAGTAATAAATGAGACTTAAGTATAGACTGTATTCAGGAAGTGCAGTCTTTAGGCTATTTCAAGTAAGACCATCTGTAGTGATCTTTTACAGTGTCTGTGTGTTTATCATCCAAAGCAGCACATAGGAATTCTCAGGTGAATGAAGCTATAGAGAGCATCAGAATGGCTCGGGCAGATCCGGAAGGCAGAAGGAATGAGGAACACGGGCATCTCATTAGGTAGCACGAGAGAGTGAGAGCGAGTGTACTGATATACGAGGAAGTGCACTGCGCACAAGCACAGACTCTAGCAGTATTAGTTATGACAGCATAAACTAAAGGGAGAGCCAGAAGGTAAAAAAAGGGGGGGCATGAAGACGCCCAGGGACATAACGCAGCCTACCACCCCACTGAAGACTTGAGAGTTGGGGGGTGACAGCATCCGAGCATCCCTGTTTACCACATGAACCATAGAGATATGCTAGTTTACAAGAAGCTCTTTAAGTTATACCAAATACAGTGAAGAACCAGAAAAACTGGTGTAGCAGTTAATACTTGGTAGGTCCCCCCACGGGATCTCGGAGGAACGTTGCACAGTCCTCACACTGATGTTTATTGAAGCCCCAGCATTGAATCCTGATGTTAGTCGAGGCAGTGTTACACGCCTATCACGTGAAACGATTCTCGTCAGCCGATGCTGCTCACGTTCACCTGGAGTCTTTTTACGCCCACACTGCTGTCATAAGTTTCAGGTTTTGCCGGAATTCTTGTAGTCACGGTTCACCCTTGAAATGCTCATACGTGAAAATCCAAACTTCGCTTCTACCTCTGAAATGCTATGAAAACATCTCACGAGCTCCGACTATTAAACCGTGAAATCTCACGGCAGAAACAGCTCTAGAAGCTTCCATAGATGTCTTTTGCTTGTGTACACACTGGCAGACGCAGCCACTGATGTGCATAGGTGGCGTAGCTATGGATTTTGTATAGGTACCAGTTTTTCTGGCACTTCAGTGTAAATAAGTAATAGAATTAAATATGTCATGCCTGTTTATAATAATCTGATGGTCAGAACTGATGCATGCCATATTCACTACTCTGGTAATGACCACCATCCATCCACAGATCCTGAGCTTTGTTCATGTCGTGCAAAATTCTCAGAACGGATTAAAAAAATACCATGTTCTTTGTTAATGGGACAAATCAGCACCACCTAAGTGTGGGAAATGTACACATGAAAATGTGCCTGTCTCTGTAGCAATGCTGTGGGAGGACTTCACTGGTGTGCGGGCCGTATCCTTACCCGGTGACGCGTCTTTTGCTGTTAACCATGGAGTCTACCTCACAGACGCACAGGTGGGTTCTGGGTACAGCAGTAAATGATGAAAGTAACAATTAGGACAGGGCCGTGCGACAAAAAACATCAAAATGATCATATCATGATGCATGAAGATTTTTCTATGATGCATGATTTGTGTTAGAATATAAGATTGTTTAGAAAAAGAAATTGCCTTAAAAATCAGAATTTGTTTTGCTTCATAAAATGTCTACAAAGGATAAACTGAAAATGAGGAAGTATGTAAAAAAAGATTACAATGTTTATTATCAGCTGCTTCCAAATTTGATTCAGTTTGTAATGATTTTAATAAATAAATATTTAAGTAAATAAATAAATATATATTATAACAAGATGATGGCTTGATACCTCAGAAAGGTGTATTGTGTTTGTATTTTATCACGTTATGGATATTATGTCATTATATCACCCAGCCTTAAACACAGTTCTTAGGTTGGATGGTGCCATAATTTAATAAATTGAGATCTGTAACCTATAACTGTTTTTGTAACGACAGGGTGGAGTGTGTGATATTATCTACCAGGGTTCAGAAGAGAGGATCCGCTCTGCTGTGCTGCCTGATGGGAAGGTTCCTCTGGTATGACCAGTGTACATATACAGGGGTTAGACAATGAAACTGAAACACCTGGTTTTAGACCACAATAATTTATTAGTATGGTGTAGGGC
>JAOVVH010154630.1:0-12312 GCA_028566435.1 Scorpiodoras heckelii | reverse complement strand
CGTGAAGGCAGCACAGAGGACTGTGGGAGTCAGCCTCCCCACCACTATGGACATCCAGATGCAGGAAGAGGGCCACCAGCATCAGGAAGGACCCCACTCACCTAGCACACACACGTTTTGTCCCGATTCCCTCAGGCAGGAGGCTGCGGAGCTTTCATTTTAAAACAACAACACTAAGGAACAGCTTCTTCCCAGAAGCTGTAAGACTATTAAATTCGCAATAGACAATCACGGTAAAGAATCACTTCTTTGTCCACTGACACTTCATGCCACTTTTATCCATGCTGCTGTCATTAATCTATTCATGCTGCGGCATTGAAAACCAGTGCCATTATTATATCATGTTGCACATATCACTTTATACGGCTGTTACTCATGTTGCTGTGAACCATGCTGCTGTTACCTGCACCTTACATCTACTCAAATTTCATTTATATATATAGAATATATAAATTTACATATATTCTCTTTTTCTCTTTTGAAAATACTGTTTATATTATTTATATACTCTGCTCCTCTTGGGTGTAAACTAGGACCTTGGTTACTCAATTTTGTTCCACCTCATGTACAACATGTGATGCGAATGACAATAAAGTCTCCTTAAATCCTTGAATCCTATATGAACAAATATGAATGAAAGGGAACGGCCTTACTCTGTTGAGAGGAAATATGCTGAAAAGCTGGATTCAAAGATTCCCACATCCTGTGTTATATGCATGTTATTCTTGGTGCTATGTTATGCCACGCACATTCACCTCCCAGAACTCTTGTCTCTCACAATGTAGCATCTCAAAATTCACTTAAAATTCACTTTTAAGCTTACACCGCTACATGATAATAATATAACTTGTCAGGGAATTCTGTCTTGAAAATATATATCTAAATAGCATTTCAAGCTGGAGGGTGAATCAAATGTAATTTTTATTCTTGGAAACAATGCATGGCAGATGTTCTCCATAAAAAAGAGAAACAGAAAACAAAATGTAAAATTTGTATGCATACTTCTAAATATTCCTTGATCAGATTATTTGCTTGATTGGTTCCTTTCAATGGACTCTCCATATTGAAAGTGGCACCTGCAACACTGCCTAAGTTGTTGAATATAAGCCACCATTCCAGGACACATTTCAAGGACAAAGTTGTGGAGGTGTACCTGTCAGATTGTTGTGATAACAAAAATATCTAAAACTTTAAACATCTTTCATAGCACCATTTATTCCATTTAAAAGTAAACAAATAAATAAAAAGGATATAGCACAATGGTGACTATTCTTAGAGAAGTTCATCAGTCAAAGGTCTGTGGCCAAGGCATTAGTCAGTAAAGCAACCAAGAGAGAGAAAGTGCTCAACACTGTGCTACCACCAAAATCTTTCATTGTGGAGATGGTGTTCTCAGAGGAACAATTAGTGTTGGGTTTCTACCAAATGATTCACTTTATGTCAAGGCCAAAATTTTCGGTTTTTGTCTTATAAGACTTCAGAAACTCCATGTTTACTCCAAAAGGTATTTCATATAGCTCACCATTCTTCCATAAAGTCACATTTTCTGGTGTTATGGTTGTCCTGTAAACAGATTCTCCAAGTTACACTTCTCTACATTTTCTGGAATGATTCATAATTTGACATGAGTCTAATCCAACATACTTTTCTTACACATAAAAAGAAATAATAGTGTGTTGCATTGGAATTTACCTACAAAACCATGTTTCCTAAAGACATAGGTCCATTACTATGAATTTGCAATTTAAACTTAATTTCATACTATTATTTATGTCCACTTTATTGGGAAAAGCAGGGGAAAAAAGAAAATAGAATTTAGCAATTCTCAGGTGGTTTCAGAAAAAGGAAATAAATGCTACCAAACACCAAAAGTCAGACATCTGTTTGTGTTCTGTTTCTCTACAATTAAGGGAAGTGATCACCATTGTAGTGTGAAGACTGTAGAAGCTGAATGATTTTCACTCAGCACCTGTGAACCAATCTATTTACTGTTTCTCTCAACAAAACTACATTTCACCATCACACACTCAAGCTTCATCCTCCTACACCTGACAAGCTATTTGAATACAAATTACATTGTTTTATACTGCTATGTTAACATGAATCACTCAAAGTCATCTTTCAAGAACAAATTCATTAAAGTAGTGCTGTCACACGATAATTTTTTTTTTCAATCGCATTAATTGCATTTTGATTTGCGTTGTACAGGCAGGTAGGCATCGCAGGACCATTGAAAATGTTGCCATTTATCACTGGTCTATTTTAAGAGAAAAGACTGTTGAATGTTGCCTCATTATTCACTTGACTTTATTTGATAAAAGCGAAATATTAAAGATGATTGATATGTTTTCTTTTTTTTTTATTTAAAGGGAACTGCACAGTGTGTAGGGAGCAAGGCAACATGGGTGTTGAGCTGCTGCTACATGATTGGTTGTTTCGATTTTACCTCAGAGACCCACCCCCGCAATGGAAGGGAAGGAGTTTGTGTATGTGTTATGCAGATCCGCCGTCTTTGTCGCTCATTAAACTGATGTATCTTACAAAAATATAACAACACAAAAATAACTACAACTTATTCATTCTCCATTGTTCCTTTCAATCTTTAGCAATGTTTATGATAGCTAACACGGTAGATCAGAGCACTCTGCACGAGAAGAGACAACCAAAAATACATTACAAAGCTAAATAGATCACCCACAGTTCATATACATTTCATCACATTTATTTCAAAAGAGCATACAGCATACAAAAGTAGTCTGAACAGTGTTGTTTGATTTATCATGCTAAATACAGTCGAGTGCTGTAATCACGATCCAGAGGCTGTCTGCTGTTGATGATGTTGCACAGCATTTCAAATAGAGCCGTTTTCATACTGACCAAGTTCACTATGAAGAGCCCTTGGGATACTGTACCCTGGGCAGTGTGTAGGGAGCAGGGATACAGCTTAGGGACACTTGTTATCCTAATGCAGCCTGAAACGAGTAATGTAACGGTCAATTTTGGAATGATTGTAATTGCTGATGATGCCACTGGTTTGTGAAATTTTAATAATTTTTAATCTGCATAAAAATTTTTAGTGGCATTATTTTTTTTATCGTGATTAATTCTTTAATGTGTTAATGCGTTCATTAACGCATTAACGCGTTCATTAACATGTTAATTTGACAGCACTAGTTTAAAGTAGTTTTACCAAACTTAGTGCCTTAATGCCTTTGAGAGGAAAAAAACATGCCTAATGCATATGCAGGAGTGGGGTTGCTTATAGCCTCGTTGCTTGTGTGTTGGGGTTTTCCCCAGTAGAAGAGAGGGTAGTTTCCCTGCTCCTTTGGGTTGGAGAACAGGTGCTGACTGTTCTTTATGCTTGTGCACTGAACAGCAGTTCAGAATACCAAGCCTTCTTGGAGTCCTTGGAAGGGATGCTGGAAAGTGCTTCTTCAAGGGACTCCATTGTTCTGCTGGGGCACTTCAGCGCTCACTTGGGCAATAACAGTGAGACCTGGAAGGGTGTGGTTGGGAGGATCAGCCTCTCCAATCTGAACCTGAGTGATGTTTAGTTATTGGATTTCTGTGCTCAATACATTTTAACAATAACTAACACCATGCTCAAGCACAATGGTGTCCATAAATGTACATGGGACCAGGACACCATAGACTGCAATTTAATGATCGACTTTGTAACCATATCATTGGACTTGCGGCCCTGTGTTTTGGACACTCGGGTGAAGAGAGGCACAGAGCTGTCAACAGATCACCACCTGGTGGTGAGTTGGATCAGATGGCAGGTGAGGATGCCAGACAGACTTGGCAAAATCAAACGTGTAGTGAGGTTTTGCAGGGAGCTTTTGACAGAAGAACCTGTCAGAAAGGTCTTGAAACATCTAGTGGTAAAACAATTTCCCCACTAATACTGTATACAGTGCATGTAGGGAATTGTTGATTGCGTCACCAGGCAGTGGAAGGAATACTTTGAGGATATTACCTTCTCAATCCCATCAGCATGTCTTCTGTAGAAGAAGCAGAGACTCTGGGAGGGCAAAGGTTACCGAGGTTGTTAAAAAACTCTTTGGTGGCAGGACTCTGGGAATTGATTAGATCCGCCCTGAGTTCCTCAAGGCCCTGGATGTAGTGGGATTGTCTTGGTTGACACATTTCTGCAACATCACATGAACTTTGGGGGCAGTGCCCCTGGATTGGCAGATGGGGGTGCTGGTTCCCCTTTTTAAGAAAGGGGATTGGAGGGTGTGTTCCAACTATAGGGGATATCACACTCCTCAGCCTCCCCAGTAACGTCTATTCAGGGGTACTGGAGAAGAGAGTCTGGCTAATAATTGAATCTCAGATTCAGGAGGAACAACGTGGGTTCCAACCTGGTCGTGGAAGACTGGTCCAACAATGTACCCTTTCCAGGATTCTGGAGGGTGCATGGGAGTTTGCTCAACCAGTCCACATGTGTTTTGTGGATTTGGAAAAGCATTCAACCGTGCCCTTCATGGTGTTCTGTGGGGGGTGCTCTAGCTTCATTCTTTGGGGCCATATCCCTCCCAGTCCACCAAGTATTGCAGTATCCCTCTGCGCATCCTGGAGTCTAGCAACCTGTGAACTGCGTAAGCCAGGGCACTGGCTTTCTCCACTGGTTCTGGCAGCTCATCATTGGGCTTCACCTCATTCAGCTAACCTGAAATAACAGGTTTGAGAAGGGACACATGGAAAGAATGTGAAATGCTATACTGGACAGGCAAATTCAACTGGTAAGTAACCTCATTAATTCTCTTAATGATTTCAAAAAGACCTACTGTATATATTTGGGTTAAAGCTTACGACAACTTTCCTTGAAACTGAAGTCCCTGGTCAAAAGCCAAACCATTGATCTGCAAATTCTTTGTTCCTCTGGAGTACTGCCTGGTATTATGATATTGACCCCAACATGCTCAAAGAAGGCTGGCCAAACCCTAAAAAAACCCTAAAGTGAGGGATGAGTGAGCCCACACTACCAATTTGTCTCTACATTTCTTGGGTATTACATTTTACCAGGGGGTCTCTCGGAGTTCCAACTCCCTGCATGTCATGCTCATTCTCCCCATCTATCTCCCACTGAAAAACAGCCAGCTTAACGTGGGGTGGCAAAATGTACTGGGGCTCTGGAGAAAGTTCCTCTGCTAAAGATTGATGAATTCGGGAAATGCGTCTGCTTTAGCATTTTTGGACCCTGGGCAGAAGGTGATGTTGAAATTAAATCACATGAAAAATAAGGACCACCGCACCTGTCTTGGGTTGAGGCGCTTAGCCCTGCACAAATATTCCAATTTTTTGTGACCTGTTGATACCAGACATGGGTGCAAGGCCCCCTCCAACCAATGCCTCCATTCTTCTAGTGCCAATTTAACTAACAAAAGTTCACGATTGCCAATGCCATAGTTCCTTTCAGCCAGTGTGAGCTTGTGGGAGAATAAAGCAACAGGGTGCAATTTAGAGTCCTTACCACTACGTTGGGACAACACAGCACCTACCCCCAACTCAGAAGCATCTACCTCTACCACAAACGGCTCCTGAGGGTCAGGGTGTCTTAAGATGGGGGCTGTAGTGAAGGTCTCCTTTAGAGACTGAAATGCTGCCTCAGCAGCAGAAGACCAGATCAGCTTCCTTGTGACTCCTTTAAGGAGTGTCATAAGGGGACCAATCAGGGTACAGAAGTTCAGAATAAAATGACGGTAGAAGTTAGTGAAGCCCAAAAAAGTTGAAGTTCCTTGATCATGCTCAGAGTGGGCCAGTTGACCACTGCCTCCACCTTTTGGTCATCCATAACTACCCCCATGGTTCCCTATAATATAACCCAAAAAGGTAATCCTGGTCTAATGAAACTCACACTTCTCACTTTTGACATAGAGTTAATTCTCTAGCAATCTATTTATTACCATACTGACCTGTTCTACATGCGTAGCTAGGTCTGGTGAGTAGATCAAGATGTCATTCATATAGGCGATGACGAACTTGCCAATCAAGTCATGCAGTGTGTCATTAATAAATTACTGGAACACTGATGGGACATTGGCTAAACCACATGGCACAACCCTGTAGGAATACTGCCCCTAGTGGTGATAAAGGCCATCTTCCATTCCTCTCCTCTGCATATCCAACTTAGATTGTATGCAATTCTGAGGTCTAGTTTGGTGAAAAGGCATGCCCCACACAGCTGTTCCAGGGCGACAGGAATCAATGGATAAGGGTATTTCTTTGGGACAATATTAAGAGCTCTGTAGGCAAAACACGGACAGACCCACCAGTCTTTTTTCTTCACAAAGAAGAATCCAGAGGCAATGGGGTATTTGGAGGTTACAGTAAAGCCCTGGGCAAGATCTTCATCAATGTATTCATTCATGGCCTTCTCCTCCTCTTGTGTTAAGGGATATAAATGAGCCTTGGGGAACATGGTAGCTTCAATTAGCTCGATAGCACAGTCATATGGTTGGTGTTGTGGAAGCTTAGTAGGATTAGTTTTGTTAAACACCTCACTTAAATCATCATACTCAGAAGGGATAGTACTACACCTTTCTAACGAGGGGCTCTCTGCAGAAGTGGAGTATACCAAGAGAGGGATATCAGATACACTGCTCATGACAAAAGTCTGACCACGAGGTGATCTGTTGTTCTGCCCAGGAAATTACTGGATTATGTTTTTCGAGCCAAGGTAGACCTAAGATAAGTGGAAATTCAGATTGTTCGAATACCAAAAAGGAGGTCTCCTCCACATGTAAGGCACTGGTAGCCATGGTGACACTCTGTGTTACATGGGAGATAGCACTGATACCTAGGGTTTGTCCATCCAGTGCTGTCACCCGGGGGTGAGAGGTGAGTGGTTCCAGGTGAATGTCAAGTTTTTTGTCCAGTCTGACAGTAATGAAGTTCCCCTTGGCACACGAGTCGATCAGGGCTGAAATGACATAAACACAGGCTTGGCAGTATAGTGTTATTGGTAAGAGGAACGACTTCGAAATCAACCCCTTTGTGGGGATACTCACCACATTAGTGCACTGAGTGAACTCCACATGCTTTCCTGGGGTTGAGGCCTGAGGTCTGCATGGATGTGCCCGACAGTCATGCAAAAGGTGATCAGCAGCGCCACAATACAAGCACAGACCTCCATTACTTGTCAAAACTTCTCCACAGGTGTAAGCCGCACTGCTTGGGATCCTCATAGTGGGTCTCCCTCCGGTGTTGAATGCTGGGACCTGACCTGGGACGGGGAAGAGCAGTTGCAGAGGCCCACGGTATCCAAACAGAGTGAGTGAAATTAACTGAATAATGTCTAATTCATCATATCTACAGGCTAGTTCCATGATTACCTCGGGATTAAGTCCCTGGCAGAACATGACAATCAATGCTGGTTCGTTCCATGCACTTATGGCTGCCAATGTTTGAAACTCCAAAGTATATTCAGAAACTGAGGGATTGCCTTGCTTTAACATCGTAAGCAATTCCCCACACATACAGCCCTCCTTTGGGTGGTCAAAAACTGTCATAAATTCTGAAACAAAAACATCATATGTTGTTCACACTGTTGCTGTGTGAGGGCACTTACTGTCTGATAAAGTCCCATGAGAAGTTGTTGATGCTGGTCCAGCATGGCTCTCTGGCCAGTGATAGCCTTGTGGAGCGAAACAAAACCCGCTTCCGGCATAACGGTGAAGTATTTCTGTAATGCTCCAGAAACGGCAGACACACCCAGGTGTAAAAATACGTGATACGAGTTTTAATAAAGGATAAGGCAAAAATGAGATCCAAAACAGGCGAGAGTCTAGAACCAAGAAGGTAACAAACAGAGCAGAAATGGTAGGCAAGAGGGAGGTCAGACAAAACAGATGAATAACTGGAAGAGCAAATCGATAAATAGGGCAGTCCTGAGGCAGAGTCATAAAGGGAGAAAACGGTCAAACACGGTGAGCAAAATATAACAAACAAAGAAACGGCTTGGTATGCAACTGTAAACAGGGGCAATACTTCACAATGGACTGGGTAAACAGATGAGTATATACGTAGGAATTATAAGGAGTCATGTGACCTAGAACTCAGGTGATCCTGAGCGGGTGTGGCAGGAGGAGTGGGTCATGTGATCTTGTATGGGATTGTGGGAAATGGAGTCCAGGTGAGATTCTGTATCGGTAGAAGGTTTGCTGATGGTGCGAAGGGAGGCTTGACAATTCAACTGTATTGTCTGCACTGAACCATGCTGTGTTTCTGATGATAAAAAAAAAAAAACCCTCTTAAAGACTCTTTAACCTCTTTGGGCACAGAACCCACTTTGCCTCCTTTTTCCGATAAGAGGGTTACAGTCACAAACTCCTTAATGATTTACCTAAAACAGTATGCTGTGCTGCAGAGTGTCAGCATGAGCCCTACAACTACAGCCAGCCTGGATCTAAGGGCCATAAGATTGATTACTGGTCAAACCAAAGGATCATAAAATCTCTCAGATGGACAGGAAACAGACCATGGAACATTCTCCTAAAACATTCTTTTCTTTATATAAAGGTTTCAGAACTCCACAGGCAAACCTGATAGCATAAATTCATCCCACGTCAATTTGCCCTTGGACCCGAGACATCAACAAACACCAACAAAAATCTGAAACATGACGTGTTAATATTACGTTATACTTCCTTTATTTTCTTTCTTTCATTGGTATTTTAATTTGTGTTCATTTATAGTATTTTGCTTAATTCATAGCTTAATTAAGAAATGTATAGAGTGTTTTAACAATTTGTCATTAGTCTTATTAGAAATATTAATGTGTCAAGCATAATTCTTTTATTACTAGATATTTCATTCACCATCTTACTAGTACTGATGAATGCCATTTAAATTTAATTCAGTCCCTTAAATGTTGTCATTATACCTTACTGAGTAATTATTTTTGTTGTTGTTAGTGTTTTTTTATACATTTAATTTGTGTTACATTTAACAAATTATATACACATCTACTCTGTTAGGTCTAAGAATTTATTACCTGATATATATACTCTCTTATCTAAACAATTAATCATTTAGGTTTAGGTATGTATTAACTGATATATACTTTCTTATATAGACATTTAATTTGATATGTTTAGGAATGTATTAACTGATATATACTTTCGTATATAGAGATTTAATCTGGTATGTTTTGCAATGTATTAACTGATATGTGTTCTTTCTTATATGGATATTTAATGTCATGTTTAGGAATTTAGTAACTGATGTGTATCCTCTTGAGACTTTTATTCTGATTCCGGATTCTGTGGTCATTTGTAGAATCTAGTCACTATATATACAGTACCAGTCAAAAGTTTGGACACACCTTCTCATTCAATGTTTTTCTTTTTTTCCTACATTGTAAATTAATACTGAAGTCATCCAGACTATGAAGGAACACATAAGGAGTCATGTAGTAAACTTAAACGTGGTAAACAAACCAAAATATGTTTTATATTTTAGATTCTTCCAAGTAGGCACTTTTTGCTTTGATTACAGCTTTGCACACTCTTGACATTCTCTCAGTCAGCTTCATGAGGTAATCACCTGAAATGTTTTTCCAATTTTTCTTTGCTGGAGAATGAACACGTACGTTCTCCATCACAGTTTACCCTAATCCACCATTGTGAAGAATCGGGCCTGAGTAGCGTCTTGATTTCTCAATTCTCTATGCACATAATCTAAGATCACAGACAGAAATCAAAGCCGGTATCAATCCATGGTAAATACTGTACATTACATTCATGCCTTCGACTCTCATCTGTTTATGTTTCATGCATGAAGCCAGCGAGAATGTGCAAAGTTTTCTCATGTTCACTCCTCAGACCGGAAGAATCTGTCTCGTGGCAGTGAAGCCACCAACAGGTTCGCGCCTCCTCGCGTCGCTGTTTAAGTGTGCCTTCATCGTGGCAATCTTGAATACAGTCTCCCATCACCGTGCTTCATCACAGACAAGAGTAAGGTCTTCTTCACATGCCCAGAATTATTGCTGTTCTTTAGTTTCTGTCCTGTGTTTTTCAATTCAAGTTTAATTAGTTAACTAGTGTATGTCTCCTTTGAAAATTAGTTCATATCACTGTTCATAGGAAATCCTTTGTTTGGTCTGAGCCATTCATTAAAATACCTGCTACTGTGTTTAGTTATCATTCAGCCTTTCTTTCAATCTTTTCTTTTCCTCTCTTTTCCTTTCTTTTATTATTATTTCTAGTTAGTTAATAAAATGATACATTTTATTATAACTTGAGTTACAGTTGTTTTTAAACCAGTAAAGGAATCACTGACATAACTAGAGCCAGGAGTTCAGATTTGAAATTGAAATTGTTGATATCACATGGTTACTGAGTTAAATTAAATTAGTTTTTCTTGGTTCCCCATTTCAAACAAGGGACCAGATGGTGCCAGTTTGTCTTAAGCTATAATAACAGAGGTGTCTAAACTTCCCCTACATCAGTAACTAAATAGATATTTGGCTCTAAAATGTCATAAAAAAGGATGTATTTAGTTTGTACATAGTAGAGGACATGGTAAGCAACAGGAACAATTTCACTGGTTAAAATTGGATACCACTTTCTGATTGGCTAATGACTTTTGGCAGTGTTGTAGTGGTGAAAAATCAGAGCGAGACAGCATAAAGATTTGCGAGCATGGAGGGTGGGTTTGGTTGAGCATGCACGCTTCACAAAATGAAAGAAGAGCAAGTTTGCACTTCTTTATCAGTTTTGTATCAGAGCAGTCAATCTGAGCGAGAGCAGAGAAAATATGAATGAGAGTATGTATATTTATCATGCGAGCAAAGAAAATCTGACGTTTTTTTTTAAATGTGCTCTCTACTTTTGGCAGTAAAATAACGCTATAATCTCCCTCCATCTCAGAGCAAGACAGTGATCATGGTGGTAAGCTAATATCCCTTTCTGGTATCTCTTCAGCTTTTCAGAATGCAAAACAATTCAAGCTGTGAATTTTGATACTTTGGCATCCAAGAAGACATTGTGAGTGACTTGGGGGCTCAATTCATGTCTGGAGTATGAATAGGCTCCCTGGAAAAGTTGGGAAGTCTCAGTGAGCTTATGTCTAGCTATCACCCTGAAGTTAATGGCCAAACTGAAATGGCCAATCAAGAGACTGGGCACTTTATGAGTACATTTTGCATCAATATCCAGGAGAACTGAACCCAGTTCCTTCTCAGTTCAACACTCTGCCACTAAGTTCACCCCTTTTCAGTGTGTTCTCAGATACCAGCTGCTCCTATTCCAATGTAATGCGAACCCCACCAACTGCCCTACAGCTGGTTTCCCAGGAATGAGCAAGAGTGAGAACAATCGCAATAGCACTTGGAGCAAGCAGTTCAAAGCAACAAAGACTTTGCAGACAAACACCATAGAGAGACACCAATCTACAAACCAGGTACTTGGGTGTGGTGGTCAACTTGTAACCAGCAAATCATAGAAGGCTGCAGAAAACTGGCACACCTACACATTGGTCATTCAAATTCAAAGTCATTCAATGCATCAAGGGTATCAGCTACAAACTGGAATTTTCACACCAGAGCCGTATAAAACCACCATTCCACATACAGCTCAAATGAGTCAAATCAGGTCCATTGGCATATGTGCATATGTACACAGTCTAATTACCTACTTGTCAAGTTGTTACAATAATTACTTTTTTAGCTACTAATTTTCAGCTATTATGTTAGGATCTAAAATAGATGTATATTTCCCATCCAATTATTTTAAAGATGTTTTTAAATGCTGATTGTAAGTATTGTTTTTCAATCATCAGGATTTAAAACAGTAATATAATGTAATGCCATGCAGATCCTGCCTGGAGTTAATTATACACAACTCAAAATACTTAAAAGATGTCAAGACTTTGGCTCAGTGGCAACATTTTCATGAGATACTGGAATATCAGCTGAGCTCTGACTTTGTAATACAGATTTTAATGCAGCGATTTTCTTATAATGTTTAAGCAGTGTTCTTGTCCTAGACTAGGCTGCTCATTAGAGTGACATAAAGCAGCTTGACACACAGGAAGCCAATCCATCACAGAAGAGCTACTCGAGATGGTGGCTGACCCCAGGAGAGGCAGGCTGTTATGACTTCTGGTGAATAAAATCCAGCTACAAACTAAAACTGTCATCTGCTGAGTTTCAATGCTGACAACCCTGAGGAACTTAAGGCCAGTTAACATGTCTCAGATAATTTGAGCATGACAATTAGCAGAGGTTTTCTCTCTCTCTCTCTCTCTCTCTCTCTCTCTCTCTCTCTCTCTCTCTCTCTCTCTCTCTCTCTCTCTCACACTCTC
>JAOVVH010154544.1:0-12325 GCA_028566435.1 Scorpiodoras heckelii | reverse complement strand
CCCTAGTTTATATATATATACATATATATATATATATATATATATATATATATACATACATACATACATATATATATACACATACATACATACATACATACATACATACATACACATACATACAGCTCACCTAATGTTTGGTTAAATGTCCCTTAGTTATACCTTGACCAGTAGCTTTTGGTAGCCATCACAAAATTCTGGCAGAATTCTGGTTGGATATTTAGCCACTCTTCTTGGCAGCATTGGTAGAGTTTAGTTAAACTAGTTGGATTCCTAATACGGATTTGACTTTTAAGCACAGTCCACATATTTTCGTTCAGGACTTTAGGAATGCCATTGGAAAATCTCAATGTTAGTCTGCTTTATCCATTCCAAAACCAGCTTTGATGTGTGTTTGGGGTCATTGTCCTGTTGGAACACCCAACTGTGTCCAAGTTTCAACTGTCCCACTTATGATTTGAGGTTTATGCTGAAAAATTCTGAGCAGATCTGCACTGAGCTCATTGGACTTTCCCCTTTGTAATGTGTGCTGGTTAATCCAGTGAGTGCTGTCAAACAAACCTTTTTTATGTGAGCACAGAGAAGAGACTAGCTGTAGCCAATCATGATCAGTAACAGGAAGTTAAGAGATCAGAAAAGACATTTTGGAACTTTCAGCGCTAATGAATTCATAATCTAAGTGGGTGTATGTATAATTTGGAAACTGTGTTGATTTTAGAAAATCCCCCCAAAATTAAAACAAAGATACTAATTGCAGTTTTGCAAGCGGAATCTTTGCCCTTTCTTGCGGTGTACAAGACTTGAAAAGGAGGCCTGGCATTGTCCTGGGAAATAAGCATGGAGACATGGAGCCCAATATTTCTATGATGTTCCTGTCCATGATGAGTGTATGTAAACTTCCAAAAACAACTGTATATAGGTAAAGGTGGCCAAATTCAGTATGTTACACAAGTTTCAAGTGCAACAGAACATTCTGGGCAAATGTCCTTTATCAGTTGTGTTAGCAGAGAGAGTATATGTATATACAAGTTCTGATTTTGGATCCTATGAACTGCAGTAGAACTGCTTCAGAGGTAAATGCAGCCAAATCAGCTAAGCACTGGTCAGCGATGTAAATGATCAAATGCAGAACTCGACACAAAGATCAAAGCAAAAAAAGATCTGAATGTCAGACAGCTGACAGTGGAATCTTCAGCTAGTCTTTCTAACTTCAAGAGCCAACACAGGAAAACAGAGAATACCACACTACTGCTTGTAACAATTATTTTTCAGATTTAACATCAGTATTATCAAAAGCAAGAGTGAGCCCCTTTGAAAGCCTTGAACTGCACACTTGCTGCATGATGTTTACAGACCGATTACTGTCTTGCAGGTCTGAATGATAATCTATTCAAAATAAATCATATATTATTATTATTATTATTATTATTATTATTATTATTATTATTATTATTATAGGCCCTTTGAAATGCTGTCAGTACTCATGCATCTCATTCGACAAGAATCGTGACAGAACTGTTGCTCTGACTGAAGAATATGTTTACAAAAGTTTGTTGTGGCTTTCATAATCTCATTTTCATTGTGACATTTAGCTAGCAAACATAAACTGACCTTAGCTGGCTATGTTAGTCATTTCAGTGTTTCCGCCAAGACCCAACCTGTTTAAAACATGAAATACAAAGTAAGATGAAGTGGTTCCTTTGAGTTAAAATGATGTCTAATTCACTAATTTTTAAATACATTATGAATGTATTGCAAACATAAAATTGTTCTACTGGATATTGGCATATGCATTATAGTCAAACCAAAGCTATTCATGAAAAAGCTATTCACGGTACTCTTTTACTTATCTGCTTCTATGTTTCATTCATTGCTGCACATTCTTGTTAAGTGTAAACATGAAACTCTCAAGAGGAAATATGCTAGTTAAAATGTTTATCTGTACAGACTGTGATCACAGCCATGGACTGCAGTCATGGACATTTCACTGGACGCTTAGCAAAGTTTTATGTTACATTAAGACCTGTTCTAAGAATGTATTATGTATTTTTTCCTCAGATTTCTCTGTATCTTTTGAACATAACATTAAGTGGGATTTTTAAAACACTGATCCTTTATTGCTAATAATTTATGCTATCCTGCATATTGAATGTTTGTCCTGTTTCTAACTCTAAACAATCTATTGCTTTAATGGCACTTTATGCTTTTTGTATTATAAATTGCTCTCTGTTTATGAGCTAGTCTTTTATGTATTCATTGGTAGAGAATAAATAAAGGTGTAAACCCCATTTCCAGAGAAGTTGGGACACAACTTAAAAACCAAAACTAATTTGTTAATTAACTCAAAGCTTTATATAACAGACAACAGGACAAAGAAAAGATTTTCAATGTTTTCAATTGTGAACTTAATTCTATTTATTGAATATAAAAAAATGTAAAAATCGATGCCTGCAACACATGCAAAAAAAATCTTGGGACAGGCATGTTTACATCTGGGTCACATCACCTTTTTCTTATATTTGTACTTTTTAATCGTTTGGGAATTAAAGATACTAATTTTGGCAGTTTTTGCCCATTCTTGCTGTATATAAGACTTGAGCTGCTCAACAGTCCGTGGCCGCTGTTGTCTGTTTCTCCTCTTCATGATGCATCGTACATTTTAAATAGGAGACAGCTGGACTGCAGGCAGGCCTGTCAAGCCACTCTGTTGTAACTTGTTCAGAACGAGGCCTGAGGACTCCCTGAAACATTTCATGATATTATGAACTGTAGATGGTGAAAGATCTAAATTTTTTGCAGTTTTGTGCTGTGAAACATTGTATTTGTACTGACTGACAATTCTGTCATGAAGTGTGTGACAAAGTGGTGAAGCACGACCCATCCTTGCTTGCAAACATAAAACTTGAACCTTGTTTTATGCTTCTTTTATAGTCAGATGACTTCACCTGTTACCAGTTATACTGCTAGTTGCGGAACCTTCCAGTGTTACTTGTATAACCTTTTCAGTCTTATTTTGCCTCTGTCCCAACTTTTTTGCGTGTGTTTCAGCCACCAGTTTCTAAATTTGTTTTATATTTAACAAACAGAATTAAGGTCATCTTTGTAAACACTGAAAATCTTTTGTCCTTTTGTCAGTTAAATAAAGGTTTTTATTGTGTTTTTAGAAAGTGTCCCAACTTTTCTGCAAATGGGGTTTGTAATTTGTGTGAATTAGGCATGTATGTTTTATTTGCAAGCTGTACATTGGACTTTCAGTTATGTATTACAGGAAATCCCTTTAAACGTTTAACTTGAAAAAGTTTTATTAATGTTGTCGTGGTCAAATTTATAACTTTTCTTACTACAAGTAGTTTTCAGAATTGGCCCATTGTTGTCAATAACCATTTCCACTACTACCTTAAAAAATTAAGGTTTTTGTTTGACACCCTTGACCAGTATTCGGCCAGAAATACTAATGTTATAATATATTAAAATCTGAGAAAACTGAGAGTATTGTAAATTACAGAGTCTATTCTGACTAGCACAGGTGCACTGTGGGAAATTTTGAGCTGATGTATATTAAAAACAATATTTTGGCTAAAACATAATATTTTATTTCTTGTCTGTTTACAAGAATTCAGCCACAGCAATATCTAATGAGTTTTCCCAGTTTGTCATATGGTGTTTTTGTATTGTCAGTATTTTTTGTAGGTTTTTCTATTAATGATTTGACATAAAAATGAGATATGTATTAAAAGACAAAAAACAATCAAAATTGAAACAATGATCTCACAGACAAAACATAGGAAGTAGGCTTTAAAAACAAAAGCCTCCTCTGTTTACACTGTTCTGCTCTTTATTTTGTCTGATCAGAAATTTTGTTCATCGTCACCTCAGTTCACTGTCAGCTTTTTTCTTTCTGGCAGTGCAGATTTCAGTTATAATTTGTGTACAAACCTCTTGAGTGGCCTATGGCAAGCCCTTTGAACTATAAATGACTTTCGTCTGATCATCCATAATTAAATGTTGGATATCTACAAATGAATCTTGACTAGTAACAATTACATTTTGACTATTCAGAATGGCAACTCAAGATATCTGCATTTACAGTCTCACTAGTAATAACAGCAAAATGCCTTTTAAGATATCTCAAATGACGTCACTGGGTTTGTATGAAGAGTCACATTTGAAGAGTCACAAGTCCTAAATTATAATTAAAAATATCTCTATTTTGATTATAACTAGTCAAAATGGCATTTTCAGATATATGCATTATAGCCACTGGGTGCATTATGCCCCGGTGTGATGTCACTGGGATGTCTTAAATGTAGCCTGCAGAATTTGGGTTTAAAAAATAGTCAGAAAATGGCATGAAGCTAATCTAGTGTATATATAATCTTACTTATTTTCAATCGAATAAAATTCCTAACACACATAATGACGTAAAAATAAACATTACATGCATTTCTTGACTTAGTAGTTAGGTGTTTATAGACCAGTTGAGCTGAATATATTTCAAAGCTACGTCTATTTTAGGTGGTCAAGGTAGACCAGCCGTTCATATTACAAGAGAGCAGATTGACTTTTGTTTGTCACAAGGCTCACAGTAAAGAAGATGGCAAAATATTAACATGCTCAGCATCATTTCTTTACAACCAAGTGTTTGGTGTACCAGGAAAAGGTTGGCTGAAGTGACTGATGAAGAGTCTTGAAATTCATATAAGACAACTTCCTGTATCCAAATTCTGGGAATGAGGTAGGTCTATAGACCCTGATTTGAGTGGCATTGATATTTTTATACCATGATCCATAAGTGATCCTGATGAGGTACTCTGAATAGGTGTTGACGATGTTGCTTCTTGCACACTGAAAATTTCACTGGCGATTTTGTCCAAGAATGTCAAACAAGACCTAAGGCAATAAGTGACGGTGACATTTCAGTCACATGAAATCAAATTCGTAATACATTCACTGACTGAACATACCTGGATTGGCTCATATACTGTGAATTTTCTCATGCTGATTAATCCATCTGAATATTTAAACTTCAACAACAGTCCACATGAAGGTTCCTCATGTGCTGCCGTGCTCTGAGGTCTTTCCTCAACTGCCTAAAACATGAGCACTCAATAAACATTTAGGTTAACAAACTGAGATTGTATTAGCTCTAACCTCAGATCTTGTACCACCATTTTCTCTTTTCCTGTGACAATAAAAAATAGTATTTTTGCTTTGAATAAAAGAATAAGAAGAGTTAAAACTTAAAAAAAAACCTCTGCCAACAAAGATTCTTTATATTCTTGGTCTCTTATACTCTTGGGCTGTGAACGTAGGGATCACCACTCCTGAAAGGCCTACTGTAAATCCAATACAATGTTTATTACATGCAGTATCACTGCCAAATAACACGAGAGAAAACTAATGCATGTATATTTGTGTCAAAATACTTCATCTGCTCTGCAACCAAATGTTGGGTTTGGGTGCTCTCAGCTGCTAGGAAGATCTCATCTAGTGTTGGAGCAGAGGAGGCTTCTGGGAATGAACCCTTGGACATTGCTTAGGTTGGTGATGTCTGCTGGATTGGGCAGAGATGTGTTTTAACTATAACGGTACACATCACTCAGCAGATATAATGTACAGTAATTCACTGTATACAAAACAGTCATATCTGCTGTGGTATCTTAGTTCTGGGAAATGTATGTTCCAGAATATTTTTGGTGTGTGTTAACGTTTATCTACGGGCAAAGTCCAAATGGTTCACACTCTATATACTGGAAGCATATATAAACTTCTGTGTCCATTGCTTGGCTTCAGAGAATCCATTTGGCAGGATCTCTCCGAGCCTTCATAATGCTTGTATTGACACTGTCATTTATTTGTAATAAACTTGTTTATGCGTATATAAGACGTGTCAAAGTGGAGATTCCTTCAGCATCGTTCTCAGCGTGGCAACCCAAAATACACCACAAGAATTTGGCGTCACAAACAGGATCGGAGGAGCTTCACTGGCGGCCTCTGCGGACCATCTCTCATCTTAAAGCCAGCTAATTAAGGGTGAGCATTTCTCACTATTTGGCGATAGATTGTCTGTAGTATGTTGCAGGGTGTGTCTCTGTCCAGCTGCACTGTAAAAGAATTTCTGAGTGTTTGCCATGCTGTGACTGATGACTGACTCCGTTCTAAATTTTTATCATGTGATAAAGGGGGTTTTGAGTAAAAGAGAAGTTAAGAAGAGAAAAAGAAGAATAATATAAGGAAAAAGAGAGAAAGGAAAAGTTGAAGTAAGAAGCTTAACTAGTAAACGATAACAATTAGTATTTAACACCATGCGAGGTCAATCAAGATAGGGCCCTTTTCTTATTAAACTGTAAGGCATGTTTTGCTTGCTGCGTGAACATTATTGGCTTTGAAATATAGAGAAAATAAGAGAATTTAAGGAAAATAAGAAGCTACAAAGAAAAAAACAATTGGCAAAATAGGTTAGGTAAAGAAAAGAAAGAGAGGATTTAATAGGTTAGGGTTAAAGAGAATAAGAAGTTAAGAAGACAAGAGAATAGTGAGAAAATAACAGAGTTATAGGCCTAGGAAAAAGAGAGAGAGAAATACGTGTTGATTAGAGGGAAAAAAAGAGACGATAAAGCATGCTAGAGAGAGAAAGAAGAATGAAAAAAGTCGACTTGCTGTGTGAAAGCTCTGTGTGTATGTGTGTGTGAGTCTATGTGTGTGCGTTGAGATTGTTTTAGCTGTGTGTGTGTGTGTGTGTGTGTGTGTGTGTGTGTGTGTGTGTGTGTGAGCTCAAAGTGCATTTGTACAGGGCTATGCCCCTCCTCTCTGTCTGTGCGTGTGTGTGTAAGGCGCTTGGGAGTGTTCCAGATGTGTGCAGATTTGTGTTAATGATATACTGTCTTAATGGTTATATCTTAGTAGCTTTTATGAGCCTTCTTGTGGGGATGTTGATTAATTAATAGATAATTGATAAAGATAAAAATATATAAGCTTCTTTTTAGAGGATGTTTTAACCATGATAAGGTTAATGATATAAGGCTCTCTCAACGAGGATTTATTTTTTGGTATAGTCAACCGTATAAGCCCCTAAGAAAGGACAGTTATAAAGTTTTTGAAAAGATCACTGAGGTTAGTTTGTGTAAAGCGGTAATAGAAAGGTTTTATAACTATTTGAGGTATTATTATAGTGAAATAAAAAGGAGACTTCTATATGTATGAAGTAAAATCATAACTGGGTGTTAAAAGAAGGAGGATGTTTATTGATAACAGTGAAAATGATCTGGGTGTTGGTAGATAAAAGCCACAAAGTTATACTGAACTCCGTACGGTGCTTTGTATGGAGCATTGGTTATGTGTGCTGTGTTTATCCATTCATTGAGAGCGAGAGAAGTAGGAGGAGAAGGAGGAGTTGGCAGCTGACCAGAGTGTTGTGCCGACTGAAGCCTGCGGATGACAGTGTCCATCTGACTTCAGACTCAGAAGAAAAAGGTGAGTTCTTATCCACAAATTCTTTGACAAATTCTTTGACAAATATAAAAAATTTGCTCTAAGTCATTATTGTTGATACACATTTAGTCTACTTTCACAAGTAATTATAAGAACAATTTTTCAATGTGGTGTAAATAGAGTACATTTGATACCACATGTTGTAGTCTTTTTGAGAAAAAAGAGAAGCTTGGCAGCAGACTGACCAGTTAATGCTTTTAAGTAATTGAGGGAGTATACTTAGTCTGTTTAAATTAGGTAAGAATTGCAAAGGAGAACGTTAATGTCAATGTATGATTCATCGTACTCTGAGCTGCAATGGGGATTTAATTTGATTATTTAAGGTGAATGGGTGTGACAATTGAGTGACAAATGTTTCATTATTTTCAGGATATTTAAAGCAAGTTTATTAACAATTAGATAGTCTGAGTGTTTAGTTAATCTCATAGGTCGACTTAGTGAATTCCTATGAATGAGGTTTGATTGGGGATAGTGGTTTAAAAGAAAAGAGGGACAGCGACTGATTAAAGCTGCAAAAGAAAAGAGGGACCGAGGAGTATCAGACGATGTAAGGGAAACCAATGCACCGTTCTCACATATGGACTTGGTTAAAAGACCCCCACCTTACGAGAAGGAGGACATCCATCATCAGCGCCCAGTGAACAGTCAGGAGGGTAGTGACTCTGCAGTGAGGCGTAAGAGAGCGGAAAGAAAGGGAGACAAGTTATGGAGAAAAGAGGATTCAAAAGATGACGGTTCCAATGAAAGCGAGAATGGAGACAGCGATGCAGATGCAGAAAGAAGGAGTTTTCTGTCTTCAGGAAGATTCATCCCGGCGACATCCAGCACCAGAGTGGAAGAGGACAAATGGAGAGCTCTAAGAGAGATTGAAAGAAGTATTGATCAATGTCTCTTGTGCCTGGATAAATCAACAAGATCAGAAAGCTGAAAAGCTCTGGAGAAGCAATTGAAGGAGCTGCAGATTCAGAAGAAGAGAGATGATTCCCAAAGATCAGAAAAGAACTATGAGTTATGCTCAAGAAAAGGAATGAGACCTGAGAAGATGTGTCCATTGGTCATCCGAGGACAGAGTTTGGAGTATAAGCCTTGGAAGAATACAGATATGTTAGTCGTATTTGAGAAGTTGCCTACTCTCCAGGATGGAGCATATCCTTGGATTTCAAAGTTGGAGGAGATTATGGTAGGAACACAGCCTGCCATAGGAGATATTAAGAGACTTTTGGCTAATCTCCTGGGAGTTCCTGCTATGGAAGAAATTTTACAGAAAGCAGGACTCAATTGATATGTGGGAACTTCAGTGAATGATCCGGATCTGTTTTCTGCAAATAGAGGCCGAGTGTGGAAAGTGCTGAGAGAAACATTTCCAACAAATGTGCATCCTGATAATATTCTGACTGAGCCACTGGGACAGGAAAAAAACCCGAGGGTGTATGTCTCGAGAGCCCATCAAGTGTGGAGAAATGTCACAGGAAATGATCCAGACTTAAATCTAATGGAGCAGTCCATCTTGAGAGCAAAAATACAGAAGGGGTTGCCTTTACCAGTGAGAAGCAAATTAGCAGAGGTGGTTGGCCTTGGAAGCATGGCAAAGGGTGTGTATGTGGATCATATAGCCCATCAAGTGGAGCTATACAGGAAGAAGTAACATGACCAGAAAGAACAGGACCAAGAGACTCTTAGAGAACTCAAGCAAATACAACTGGTGGATAACAAGAGGCAATCCGAGAAACTGGAAGACTTTTGAAAGCAGATGATCTGAAAATAACACAGAATCCTAAGCTTTGCTGCTTGTGAAGAACTCTGATGATTCTTATTGCCTGGTACATGATTTGAGAGAGGTGTATGAAGTGGTAGCTGATCTTCTAGCAGAAGTGCCAGATCTTCTTACTTTGTTAGCCCAATACATTTCACAGTGTTAGATTTATGGGGTGTATTTTCAGTGTTCCACTTAGTACAGAAAGTCAGGGATTTTTATCTGTTAGTTCAGATTGCCTAGTTTTTTCTGTGGGACAAAAACATATAAGGCTATACATATGTAGAGAGGTCATAAACAGGTAACCTCCAGATTGGATATCCTCAGATAATGGGAAAGACTTTGTGGATAAGACAGTGAAATTGATTTAGTAAAAATTAGGAATTAAACAGTGTCTTGGTGCAGTCTATCATAAGCATAGCCAAGGGATATGTGAAAATGAATGGTATTTTGAAAGACCACATTGTTAAAATCTGTCAGTATGGTCTTAACATTAATTTTTGTGATCATATAGCTATTTAGTGGTCTATTATTATGGAGTGGTATGAACAAAAGGGGATATGGGAAAGGTTATTTATACCTTGAAATATTGTGGAAGTATGGTACTGTAAGTTTTACATTTATTTATGAGGTGTCAACCTGTATTTGATGTTTTGATTTTCATCTGTTGTTTTTGCAAGAGATTCTGGTTGGTGGTTTTTCTTTCCCTTCAGAATACTCTTGGGAGGTGATCACAGTAAGCGTGGTTGCTTGATAAAGGACACATAAAAAAGAAAAAATAAGGGACAAGTAGAATAGACAGGAGGACTTTGAACATGGACACTGCGCAAGAGGCCCAGAGTCAACACATCACCGGCGCTGAGGATCATGCTGCCGAGGAGTTGCGTGTATATGTCTGTGTGTTACTGGATTTTGTTTCATTATATTATTAGTTGTTATAAATCAATACTAATTTCAGTAAACATTGTAGGAGTTCGAATGAGAACGCTGAGGCGAAGTTAATTTTTAATCCAAAAATCCCGAGGAGGGAAACTTTTTTTTTTACCGCTAAGAGAATCACTCAATACTGCCTTGAAGAGCCGAAAAGGAACCGACTCTTTATAAGAGTGAACCTGAACCGAGTCCTCTAGTTAGTCCAACTTAAAGGGCCAGCAGAACAGCCCACTTAACACAATGTCTGTGTGTGAATATTGCTCACTAGTGTCCAGTAGTCCCTACACAGGTCCCCCCAGTATTCACCAACACAGACATGCCCAAACGATGAGGGGAGCGCAACACCCGGCCAAAACGGCCCTTGCGGTGAGGAACAGAGGGTGCAGGGTCACCAGAAGGCATGGACGAGCCAGCATTGGGAGGACGCCCTCGATGTGGAGGTTGTGCAAGTTTCACAGGCTTGGTCAAGTCCAAGTGGGCAGGTTTAAGACGGTCCACGGAGATCCGTGCGCGCACACCTCCTAAGTCAATGACGAAGAATTTGTCCCCTGGGGTAATCACACGAAATGGGCCATCGTAGACCGGGCGAAGTGGGGTGCGGTGAGCGTCATGGCGGACAAAAACAGCTTGCCTTGTGCAAAGTATGAGGGACCTGTGAACGCTGCAGTCCATGCTGGGAGATGGGCAGGGGAACAAAAGTCCTTGAGAACTCCTGGAGGACAGGATGTTGCTGACTGGCTGACCACGGGCCCGTAGCCATCGGGAGGAATTCACCAGGGACCCGCAGCACTTGGCCGTACACCAGTTCGGCTGAGGAGGCTTGGAGGTCCTCCTTAGGTGCTGAACGAAGACGCAGCATAACCCATGGAATTTTGTCTGCCCAGTTGTCATCCTTCAAGCTGGCCCGGAGCACAGCCTTCATGGAGCGATGGAAACGTTCACACAACCCATTAGCCTGAGGGTGGTACGCGGTTGTGTGGTGGAATTGCACACCGAGATCCCTAGCCAGGCAGTGCCAGATTGCGGATGTGAACTGCGAGGCCCAGTCTGAAGAAATGTCAGATGGAACCCCAAAACGTGCAACCCACATGCCAAGAAAAGCCCTGGCAACCTCTGTTGATGTCGTTGATGACAATGGAACGGCCTCCGGCCACCTGGTCGCCTGGTCGACCAGAGTGAGAAGATGCGTGAAACCCCGAGATGGCGGAAGAGGCCCCACCAGGTCCACATGCACATGATCAAACCGTCGCTCGGGGACTGGGAAAACTGCTAAGGGGGCCTTGACGTGCTGATGTACTTTAGCACGTTGACAGTCCACACAAGTATTCGCCCAGTCACGAACATCCTTCTTAAGGCCACGCCAAACAAACCTAGCTGCCACTGCGAAGCCTTCGTGCCAGGATGAGAAAGGCTGTGAATAGCATCGAAAACCCGTCTACGCCATCCAGCCGGGACGACGGGTCTGGGCTGGCCTGTAGAGGTGTCACAGAGAAGTGTCACTCCAGCATCTCCAAAAGGGATGTCCGCTAGCAACAGGCTGGTGTCCGCACTTTTGAGGGCCCGGATCTGAAAGCTGGTCAGCCGCCATCTCTGCGTAGTCAACGCCAATGTGCACGACAGCCGTAACCGAGCGAGAGAGGCAGTCAGCCACAGGGTTGCTCTTCCCGGCAACATGCTGGATGTGGGTAGTGAACTCTGAGATGAAAGCAAGTTGTCTTTGCTGGTGCACGGACCATGGTTCCGAAGTCTTGGCCATGGCAAAAACCAGCGGTTTGTGGTCGACAAACGCTGTGAACTGGCGGCCCTCCAAAAGGAAACGGAAATGGCGCACAGCTAGAAACAGGGTAAGGAGTTCACGGTCGAAAGTGCTATACTTCCGCTCATTTGGACGGAGCTGTCGACTGAAGAACACCAGCGGTTGCCAAGCGCCATTGACCCACTGTTCATGCACTGCCCCTACTGCATAATCTGATGCATCGGTGGTGATGGCAATAGGTGCATCTGGAATTGGATGAGTAAGCATCGTAGCTTCCGCTAACGCACGTCTAGAGGCATGGAATGCCTGAGCTCTCTCGCGGGATAAATCGGTGGTAAAAATTTATCATGCCCAGGAACTCCTGCAAAGCTTTGATGGTGAGGGGGCGGGCC
>JAOVVH010154488.1:0-12335 GCA_028566435.1 Scorpiodoras heckelii | reverse complement strand
TGCAAACTCCACACAGAACGGCCCGGACAGAACGGGAATCGAACCCGGATCGTCTTGCTGTGAGGCGACAGCGCTAACCACTACACCACCGTGCTGCCTGAATTCTAATTCAATTGAATTTAATTATATAGAAATTGAATTAGAGACGGCGTGATAGCACATTTTTTTCTTTTCCAATACCAATAGAGATATTGTTTTCTTTAAAAATAACTTTAAATGATTTTTTTAGTAACTGCAGCACTTCACAGTTGCACAAAAATCACATTCATTGTAAAGGTAATAAATTCAATCCTAAAAGTAAAAACCAGTCCAATTTCTATATATGTAAACTTTTCTACTTCCAGAATTTTTTTTCCTTTTCCAAATCCTATTCCAGTCTTTGCCATTTGCAATAGGATCTGATATCTGATATGTTTTTCTTTGATATCTGTTCCACCATTTTTTTTTTGCTGGTGTTGGATTGATACAGATTCTGATTATCAGATCAATGCTGTTTCTTATTAGAATTTTAAAATGTTTGCAAAATTTCATGTGTTATCGTCACCTAGTGAATAAAAAAAAAATCACTAGCCAGTATCTTGTGACGTAAAGGCTCAAACTTTAAGATATTTCATATCCTGCATCGCTACCACATTCTTTAAATGCACACTAAATTTAGCTAAGTTTTGTTCATAGGAGGCGCCGCAACCGACATATTTCATTATCTCAAGAATTTGGTGTTTTCTTTCATTCTTGCTCTTTGTCTTTATGCTTTATATGGTAGTCATAATACACACTGCTGTGCAGCATGTCTAGTTTTGTCCTATAGCTATGCAAACTTTTGGATTATATTATAGAACATTGATAATCATTTTATAATGTATGTGCTTCAAAAACTGCATATTTATAACCTCGTATATGGTCTAAGATGACAGAAAACAATTAAAATATGTTTTCCAATATCTGCAATAATGATGGAAGATTACGTTACCGGGAGTGCAGTTATAGGAAAATAATCAGCATCAGGGTGGTGTGATGATGGATGAATGCTGACCTGGGTGTTTTTTTATTTTTAAAGCTAAAAGGTGATAATATACATGAATACATGTTGACATGGTGAGAATTCCCTGGACTGGGATTGTGGAGCTGTAATGGTAATGACCTGTCTTCAACACTCCTGAATTCCAGTCTGGCTATTCATGCTGCTGAGGGTCTGGCTTCCACCATTTGACAGACATCTGTATGTATTTTCCTTCAGTACTATCACTCAACAGATCTTCATCTGTTTTCACGTAGCCTGACACAAGATCACCCATGACGTGAGCATTTGAGTGAACCGTGACATGGACAGACAGCTCGTCTGCACAACTACCATGAGGGTCTTTTACTCTGAGGAATTTTTACTTTTACTGACTGCTGTCTGCTGGCCCTAAGTCCCTAAGTGCTTTCTATGTGTAACTGCATGCACATATAAAACTCAGAACACAAATACTGTATATAATAAATTAGCCTTTGATATAATATTAATATTCAATAATATTGAAGTGTCGTTCAATATATAAGATATTTTTTTAATTAATTGTTATTATTAAATGAAACAGGATAGTTTTACAGCAATTTACCTATCAATTTAATTTGATTTACTACTGCACAGTTGAATGCTCCATTCTCATTGGTCAGAAGGTTTTGATTATTATTTTCTTTTTATTAATTGTCATTATTATAAATGAAACAGGATAGTTTTAACAGTTTGACTTAATTTACCACAGCACATTTGAATGCACCATTCTGACTGGTCAGAAAGCTTTGATTCATTTTCCTTTTATTAATTGTCATTATTAAATGAAACAGGACAGTTTTAACAATTTAACTTGCTTTACCACAGCACACTTGAATGCTCCATTCTGATTGGTCAGAAGGTTTTAATTCATTTCTGTAGTTCCAGCTGCAAGACAAATCGCAGGTTTACATCAATCCACTCATTCTGTTATGTTTTAAACTAACAACTCAGACGCTCAACACATAATCCAAGCCTAATACTAATGTCAGTTAGCATAATTGAAGCTTTCTGTAAGGAGGTTTATTTAGCATTTATGGAAGGAGTCTCCAGTGTCAGAGGTAAAGTTATAACTTTACGTTTTTAAACACAAGCTGCTACGACGTAACAGGATGCAGTTCCACAGCATTAACTGTAAATGAAAAATGAAGAAAAAATGTGTAGGAAACAAAAGTATTGCATATTATAATTTAATTAGTGCTGTCAAATTAACACGTCAATGAAGGCGTTAACGTGTTAAAGAATTAATCGCGATTAAAACAATTAATGCCACTAAAAATTTTAATGCAGATTAAAAATTTGTTAAATTACGTAAACCAGCGGTGCCATCAATGTGAACACAAACACTATAAAATTGACCGTTATTTTACTCGTTTTAGGCTGCATTTCAATAGCAAGTGTCTCTAATCTGTATCCCTGCTCCCTACACACTACACAGGGTACAGAATCCCAAGGGCTCGTCATAAGGAACTCGGTCACTAAAACGGCTCCATTTGGACGCTGTGCAACGACATCAACAGCGGACAGCCTCCGGATCGCGCTGTCAGCACTTGGCTGTATTTAACATGATAAACAACAGTCTTCAGCCTAATTTTATATGCTGTAGGCACTTTCGTAATAAATGTGATGAAACGTCTATGAGCTGTGGGTGATGTATTTAAATTTTTTAATGTATGCTTTGGTTGTGGTTGTAACGTAACTTTACTCTTCGATTGCAACGTGCCGCGTTACTCTAATTTAAATTGGCAAATCGATGCCTTTAAATAAACTCCAACTCTAATCAGTATATCAGATGAACGAAAGACAAAAACAATTTTTTTATTAAAAAAAAATTCAAAGACGTCAATCATCTTTAATATTGCACTTTTATTAAATAAAGTCAAGTGAATGATAAGGCAACATTCAACAGTTGTTTCTCTTAAAATAGGCCAGTGATAAATGGCATCAACCATTTTCAATGGTCCTACGATGCCGACCTGCATGTACAGTACAACACAAATCACAATGTGCATTAAAATTAACGCACGATTTAAAAAAAATATTGCATGACAGCACTAAATTGAATCAATAAAATAATATTGTATTGGTAACTGGTTGTGGTATGAAAAGAATAAAGCATTTCAGCATGTGATGGTGTTCATGACTCCACCATGAAGTTGATTCTTCTCCTGTAAACCCCCCCCCATAAATTTATTCCTTACTTAAATGAAATTCAGCATTGTGTCCTTTTTACTTGACATTTTAACGGATGTTTCCTAGGAGTCATATAACAATACATGAAATGTATTAAGAAACCATGAGGTGTTTTATTCATTATGATGTGAATGTGGTTTTGTACAGACCTGATGACAGTTTGACTCATTTTCAAGTTGATGTCTGAATTTTAACATCTACAGAACAAATCTCAGGAGAACCACAACCTCTCGGTTCTCTAATGCAAAAAGAAAAATGTGCATCTTGGTGCATCATGGTCCTTGACCATGAAGGACAATTTTCTGCAATCCTATCCACTATATCATCTCTTTTAAACGTCTTCTTAAGGCCACAAGTTTACTTGAAGCTGTAGCCAGCCAAGCTTTATATAGTCAGTATGAAACATTGTGGAATATAAGTTGGAGAATATGCCAGGTTTAAGGGTTTTACCAGGTACTTGAGATAAAGTTACTTGAGAATTAGATGTGAAATGTTAAACTGCCCCCTACAACCTGCACACATACCCCCAGCCTCTCCCCCAGCCACACGATGGACCTCAGAGCAAACTGGGAAATTGGAATTGAGGACGTCCCATCACAGCTCAAGGTGTAGATGATAATAAACATTAATATGTTATTAGGACACATTCCTAATAACATATTAGCTACATTCAGCTACCATCACAAACCAATTCATATAATTAATTCATTTTTAATTTCTCAATAATTCAGGGGTTTTTAGAATCTGCAAAATATAACGCGTCCTTTATTTTTTTATTTAGTGTTTCCATCCTCTATTTAGTGTTTCCAGTTAGAAATCACAATCACCCCATGCAAAAAGTCATCTTAATGGTTTTTATTTTCCTCTGTGGAAATGCTCTTATTAAAAAGTCAGTGTTGGATGATGAGCTTGAAGAAGAGAATCAAGAGAAGAAAAGAAACTGAACCTCAAATTGAAGGAAGACTAATGACATTTTAAGAATAATAATCTTTTCAATTTTTACATTTAATAAGAATAATAATAATAATAATAATAATAATAATAATAATAATAATAATAATAGTTTAAATGATTACATTAACATTATTTTAAAACATAGCTGAAGACATTATAATAAACTCTGTTTCTTAAGATTTTCAGATTTTTACTTGCTTTGATTAACTGATCCAATTATTTCAGTATTTAGTATTTTTATTTATTTGACTTTAGTTTTAATTTTAATTTTACAGTTTTATATTATTCTAAACTCATATTTATGATTTCTCTGATTTTACTTTTATGTTATTTTATTACTTTATAACCACAAGCTTTTATGGCTTCATTAATTTGATGACTTCTTGAAATCGTGTTTTCTATTGCCAGTTTTCAAATGCATTATTTTATTTGTCAGTAAAGTGTTTACCTAATTTTTTTTCTTTTCTTTATAAAAGCACTCTGTAAAGCACTTTGAGCTGCATTTATGTATGAAAGGTGCTATTTAAATAATAATAATAATAATTATCAAGTTTATACGTGGGCGGCACCGTGGCCCAGTGGGTAGCGCTGTCGCCTCACAGCAAGAAGGTCCCGGGTTCAATCCCCGGGTGGAGTGGCCTGGGTCCTTTCTGTGTGGAGTCTGTATGTCCTCCCCATGTCTGCGTGGGTTTACTCGGGGTACTTCGGTTTCAAAGACATGTATAGTAGGTTAATTGGTGTCTCTAAAGTACCCCTTGTGTGTGTGTGTCTGTATGTGTGTGCCTTATGATGGATTGGTGCCCTGTCTAGGGTTAGTCCTGCCTTGTGCCCTATGCCGCCGGCTAAGCACCGGCTCTCCCGTGACCCTGGTGACAGGAATAAGAGGTTAAGAAGAAGTTTATCCATCCATCATCTTCCGCACACACTCACGCACACATTCACACCTACGGGCAATTTAGAGTGACCAATCAACCTAACATGCATGTCTTTGGACTGTGGGAGGAAACCAGAGTACCCGGAGGAAACCTACATACACTCCGCTTAGATTATTAACTCAGTGGTGCTGAAAGCTCCAAAATACTTTTAACTTGTCAAAGCCAAGGCCTCTGAACTACCTATTAGTGCTGATGATTGACCAACACACAGTACAATGGGAAAGTCCAGGGAGCTCAGTGCAGATCTGAGAAAGATGATGATAGATTTACACAATCAGGAATGTGTCTTGGAGCCATTTCTAAACAACTGCAGACTCCAAGATCATCAGTTCAAACAACTGTATGTAGGTACACGTTATTGGGAGGTGGAGCCACTTTGGCATGGTCTGGAAGAAGACCCAAACTGTCAACCTCAGCTGACAGGAAAATAGTTCGGAGGATCAGGAACAACCCAAGAACCAGCAAGCAACAGGCCTACCATGAACTAGAAGCTGCTGGAACACCAGTGTCACTGTCTACAGGCAAGTTGTACATTACCATGGACTGAGACATCTTGGACTGCCGTCCAAGAAAGAAGTCCCTGCTCCAAAATCTATACCTTCAAGCTCAACTACAGTTTGCAGCTCACTGAAGACACCTTCTGGAGGAAAGTTTTATAGTCAGATGAGACAAAGATTGAGTTGTTTGGCCACAGTGACCAGAGGTATGTTTGGAGGAGTAAACGTGAAGCATTCAACTCTAAGTACACTGTACCAGCTGTTAAGCATGGTGGTGGTAGCATCATGCCTGTACTGTTAGTGGAACTTTGCAAAAAGTGGATGGAATAATGAAGAAGGTAGACTAACTTAGAATTCTTCAGCATAACCTCAAACTATCAGCTAGAAAGAAAGCTAAAACTTGGACACAGTTGGGTTTTCCAACAGGACAATGACCCCAAACACACGTCAGAGCTGGTTATGGAATGAATAAAGCAGGCTAACGTTAAGCTTTTGGAATGGCCTTCCCAAAGTCCTGACCTCAACCCTGTTGAAAATATGTGGACTATGCTTAAAAGTCAGCAAATTGAACTGAACTCTACCAATTCTGCCAAGAAGAGTGATCAAATATCCAACTAGAATTCTGCCAGAAGCTTGTTGATGGCAAATAAAAATGACTGGTCAAGGTGCAGGAATAACATATGGTAAAAATCTCCTATGATGTAATGTAAGTGTGGAAGCAAAGGTGGGATATATGATATCTTCTGCTGTTTTTCATGGGACACTACACACTGCAGTGTCACTATCACAGTCATTAACAGTAATGCATCACAATCCAGGAAATGATAAATTGCTGCTCGACAACCTGGACTTTTCACGGTGGAAGATAAACATATAAAGTGCAGAGTATTGGTATACTACAGAGACCGATTATGTATACATTTAGAAACTTCCTCTGGGAGTTTAATGTGTTAGATTGTAGCAGGCTGCCGCTCTATGGATTAATGAGCATCTGGCAGGTTCAGTAATCTGGGTTAGGAAGAGTTCACCCATGGAGTTCAACCACACTTGAGTCTGGTAGCATTACTGCTCTTATTACTGCTGTTTGGCCCAAGGACGGCTGGTATAAATGTGCCAGAAGGGTTAAACCCCGCCCCCTCTTCTTTAAAACGCTTTAAAAGGCTGATTTCTTTCTAGCCCAGACTATGCGGTTTATCCAAGACATTAATATCAGGTGATTATGCAGAGTGACACAGTGACAAGCAAATCCATCTTGAATTATGCTGATATATATTTATATATATTTTAATATAAATCAATCATGTGGGGGAAAAAAATCACATGTGGAAATAAATCATGGGTAAAAAACGCTCCCGAGAGAAACTGAACAAATCATTAATTCATTCATTCATTCATTCGTTCATCTTCTTAACCGCTTATTCCTGTTTCCTGGGTCATGGGAGAGCCGGTGCCTAGCCGGCGGTCTAGGGCGCAAGGCAGGATCAACCCTAGACAGGGCGCCAATCCATCATAGGGCACACACTCATACACATTCATACACACTCACACACTTGGGGCACTTTAGAGACACCAATTAACTTAATATGCATGACTTTGGACTGTGGGAGGAAACCGGAGTACCCGGAGGAAACCCACACAGACACGGGGAGGACATGCAGACTCCACAGAGAAAGGACCCAGACCAGTCCACCCGGGGATCGAACCCGGGACCTTCTTGCTGAGGCGACAGCGCCACCCACCGTGCTGCCCCCTTAACAAATCATGTGGGGAAAAAATTCAATTGAGTAAAATTAATTATTTGGTGATGTGAAGAATGAATCTTGCAAATAAGTCACTTAAAAACTAAATGTTCTGCATAGCGAATGAAATCGCAAGAATGAAGTGACAAACATATAAATTGCAAAACTGTAACTTCAGTAACAACTTGAGATATTGAAATGTGCCAGTAGCAGTGAAATGTGGCGTGGAGGTACAGGATGTTGTAGGGATGCAGGGTGTGAAAGTTTGAGCTACCAAGTGTCATGTGGATTGTTGACATCTAAGTATATGATAAGAAGAAGAATTTAAAAAAAATTTGACAAAAACTACATGACTGCCAGCTCTGCTGTGGAGATCATAATGAATGAATGATATAAAAGAAAATTCTGAAAAGATAAATCCAATTCTTTTGTTAATAAAACTGATTAAAATACATGTGAAAGTGAGAAAATCATTCGAGAATATCAAGTGAAAATAAATAAAACTATAAAATGCCACATGAAAGATTGTGAACATGCATTACATGGCCGTGATTCCTTGCTTAAGAAATTACACTGAAGTACCAGAAAAACTGGTACTGGAGCCTAGGCGAAATCCATAGCAACGCCACCTATGTGCGTCATTGGTTGCGTCCGCCAGTGTGTATATAAAGCGACAGACATCTATGGAAGCTTCTAGAGCTGTTTCCGCTGTGAGAATGGCGAGTTATCACGATTGTGTGATTTTTAAACATGGTTTAATAGTTGGAGCTCGTGAGATGGGTCGTAGCATTTCGGAGGTAGAACCAAAGTTTGGATGTTCACGTATGAGCGTTTCAAGGGTGTAACCGTGACTACAACTTACACAGACTTATGATAGAAGCCTCATCCTCAACCTCATGAGCCTTATAAGCCTAATGTTAGCTTTTATAGAGTTTTTGGATCAAACAGGAAACAAAGTCGGTGCTATAAGAAAAGAATGAACTGTTTTTGTTTTTGACAGTTAGAACTTTGCCTGAATATGTGTTTATATATAAAATCTTCTCATGTCACATCTGATAGATAGATAGATAGATGGATAGATGGATGGATAGATGGATAGATAGATGGATAGATAGATAGATAGATAGAGTACTTTATTCATCCCCAAGAGGAAATTTCTGTGTTGCAGCAGCAATACACATAATAACAAAACACAAATGTAAATACAAAAGATAAAAAAAAATACAAAATACAATATATATACTGTATATATATTATATATATAGTGCAAATAATCATGTCAGTAGAAAATGTACAGTGTGCAAGTGGGCAATTTTGTAATAGGTGTGTGAACCTGCTATAAGGACCGCTACAGGAAATCATTCCTGCCCATTGAAATGACTTTATATAATGACTCACCCCTGTCCCGATATAGAGGGTTCACACACCCGTTACAAAATTGCCCACTTGCACATTGTACCGGTACATTTTCTACTGCTCTGTTCTCTCAGATACAACACCACCGAATCTGTCTGTGATGCCTTATTCTAACCCCGTCTTGTCTTCTGTAAGCCTCAAACTTGGCTTAACATCTCACCTGGCACAAAACCGGCGAGTCAGACTTATTTCTGTGATAGGCACTTTTACGTTCTGGAGGAACAGGTTCACAATTATTTTTAACATTTTTGTTTTACAGCTGTAGCCTCTGGTGTTATAAATTCAAACTATTACGGTGCATTTTTCCATAAAAATGTAATCTGAGCTGCCTTTTACCTTGATTTAACTACAACACACATCCAAGTTACAAGCTTAAATCTTGCTTCTGCAGGCAAAGTTGCATAAACTGAAACGTGCAGTCACTTTATAAACTCTTAACTGTCTCTTAACACCTGCATAAAAATAACCCAAGACTGACTGTCCATTTTTCCGTTTTAAAATGTAATGCTAAAATTTGATTATCTCTTTATACATATATGTATATGTAATTACATTATTGCTCCCAAACTTATGAGTGGCAGTGTACTGTATATATACACAACTGTATGTACAGACAAACAAAGGATTCATAATAAAGCGTGTTAATAAAACACTCTACAGTCTTTAATGAATGAACTAGCCTAAACGTTTGTTACATCTATAAAGCAATCTTTAAATCATCTATTTCTTTGTAATGCCTCTATTTACACGTTTAATAAGCGACCGTATATGACAGGAAAAAAAATAAGCCACAGAGGCATTATAAAGAAAAATAAAGTCTGACAGGAAGCATCAGAGATGACCTGTTCATCTGGTAAGCACATATACGTAGCTAGCGCAGTTAGCTTGTTTTTCTAATATGCCAATGAAGCCAGTATGAAGCTGATCATATAAAACTCAAAGCAAACTTAAAAATAAAGGTGGTGTGTATAAGTTGTATGGGCGGTAAGCTATTCCTGCAATGCCGAACCTGAAGTAGTAGAAAAACTGGTCTAGCAGTTAATATTTGGTAGGTCCCCCACAGGATCTCAGAGGTAACGTTGCACAGTCCTCACACTGATGTTTGTTGAGGCCCCAGCATTGAATTGCGATGTTACTTGAGGCAGTGTTACACGCCTATCACGTGAAACGAATCTCGCTAGCCGACGCTGCTCACGTTCACCCAGAGTCTTTTTACAGCCACGCTGCTGTCGTAAGTTCGAGGTTTTGACGGAATTCTTGTAGTCAGAGTTACACCATTGAAATGTTCACACGTGAAAATCCAAAGTTTGCTTCTACCTCCGAAATGCTATGACCCATCTCATGAGCTCCAACTATTAAACCGGGTTCAAAGTCACAAAATCGTCATAATTTGCCATTCTCATGTTGGAAACAGCTCTAGAAGTTTCCATAGATGTCTGTCACTTTATATATGCACTGGTGGACCAACCAACGATGCGCATGTACCGCTTTTTCTGGTACTTCAGTGTATTATACCACAGCACTGTAACGTCAAGAGAATGAAGAAAGACATGGTGAGAAAATCACAGAGAAAATCCAGATCTGAAACTTGGTAGAAGTGTGTAGCGTGGGAAGAACCTGTTAAATTTTGGAGTGGATCCAAATCCATTGGAGTGGATCCAATCCATTTTGATGCACGAGATCACGTACGCTCCAAAGCACGCGTTGTACTTCCTTACTCGATTAATCCGCTGATTGTTTGGTCAGGGTTTGTGTGGTAGATGTTTGTCAGGTTGTCTGTTCTCGTTGGAACGTGACCTTTTGTTTGAGAAAGGCACTATGTGTATAAATTAAACATATTATTAACATTCTTTGTTTGTTTTTGAGGCTCTTTGAACTCAAAAGCGTGTGCGGAGTCTACCTCACTACCCCAGGGTGCGGGTGAAAGAGTGACCAGGCGTTGCTTACTAGCTTAAACTGTGTACTTAAGCGACTTCACGGGGCAAGGTTAACAATCATGAGAACACCTGCGCCCGTGGCCATGACTTCACCACTGTGTGACCTCCTGACACGGTTTCCCTTCTGCTGCTACACTGCTGAGACTTTCAGATGTTCCCAGAAGACTTAGTGAAAATAAGTGTATTACCTGGTAGACTGGGCTTCATTGCTGTCAGGGTTGAAATTTTCCAGTGTTGTTCATGAGGCAGAAAATTTCTTTAGAAGCCATTTGATTTGTGACTAGTTCCAGCACTCGCGGCCATCCACGTCTTCCTGCTCGATCACGATCACAAAAGAAAAATAAAAACGCTCCCCATTTTATTGCTCCATGGAGTGCAATCAAATCAAAGCTCACTGAGCAATAAAACGTGTCTCTTTACGTTTTCGTCGTGGATATCACGTTAACAAGGTCGGCCAAGGAGAATTATAGATGTCCAGTCTAGGGTGGAAGCATGAAAGAACAACAACTTAAATCAAGGTGAGACCTTGAACACTAGAAGATGGGTGTGTAGAAACATGGAAGAATAACAAGTTACAGTGCTTGTGCCATATGGAAGTTGCACTCTGGATGACCCTATCCACGGTGTACAGCACGGAACAGCAGGAAGTCATAACCAATACTGCACATAATAGATCCAAAAAAAGCAAAAATTACCCTGTGGCATGGCTGCGTTTCGGTATGAAGTGTCTGGACTCTCGTCTTACTGTTAAAGACATTATGGAGGAGACTTCTGGGCCAGCTTTTGGTTTACTGTAAAGTCCATCCAAAAGCAAATAACACGCCTGGATGCTGGATCTTTCATACAAACACTGAGAAACATCCAGAGCTACTTCACCACCGCCCACTAAAAAAACACTACAGTGATAGGAATACAGTATTGCACACACATGAAGCCAAATCTATTGGATTCCTCATAGCTGCCTTGCTACAATGGTTTGGGTGTTATTCTGTGCCCTGGATTCACTGCAAGAATTCACAGAACTCATATTATGCTGCTTAAAGACCTCTGAGACGAACGTGACGGTCATTTTAGTAAGCTACAATGATACAGGTGACAAGAGCCAAGATTTTCTCAACATGACGCAAATCAGGTATTACATAATCAAGAGACTAATACTAATTTCTCGGACCAATCCTAGGGCACGTCTGGTGCAACGATCCTTCAGTTCCTCAATCAAAACCAAATTGCATAAACAGAAGACAGCGGATTCAACTTATCATATACATCTCCGTCTCATTAAATGCATGTAGATGTTAAAAAGAACCTCGGACAGAAGGAGCGGAAACGGCAGGCGCCTCTGATGATTGTTGGTGGTTAGTGGAGTCAGGCTGCTTTGCTTGTCTCCAATAAAACCCAGCATGTAACATGCAAACCAAGCAACCAGTTTTCACAAATTACACACACTACAACAAAATGTAGGGTTCTACGGTTACTGATGTTCGTTCCTGAAATCTATCCATCCATCATCTTCTGCTTTATCACACTGGTCGGGGTCACGGGGGGGCTGGAGCCAATCCCAGCATCATCGGGGCGAAGGCGGGTTACACCATGGATAGGTCGCCGGTCCATCGCATGGCCAACACACA
>JAOVVH010154473.1:0-12336 GCA_028566435.1 Scorpiodoras heckelii | reverse complement strand
TTAACAAAACAAATACCATCTAAAGCACATTGCATCAAGGTATTGCATCTATTGCATCTAACCAACTTGCTCTTCACCTTCTGTATATCTCTCTTTCTCTGTCTCTGTCTCTGTCTCTCTCTCTCTCCCTCAAGAGAGTGAGAGATCATGATCATGTGAAGACACATGTCCAGCTGCTGAGCAAGCATAAAATACTCAATAAAAATATATGTATATATCCAAGATCAGTGTATGAGATCAGTATTTACTTTATATCATTTTGTCCCACTTTTTATTAGTTTATTTTACAACATGGCAGTTTATGTAATTGCATATCAGAAAAAAAAATTAAACTATACAAGACAATTCCCTTGCTCCATAGGGCTTATGCATGGGGATGTGTTTTGATCTTGGGGAACAAGAAGAAATCACATGGAACCAAGACGGGTCTACAGGGTGGATGTTTTTCAGGCAAAAATTCTCTCACAGCCAGTAAAGTGTGACAGACAGTAAAGTGTGACTCGGTGTGTTATGATGATGGAGGACCCATGAAGAGGCGCACATGCAAAACCCTCTTCCTCAAATGCTGCTCATTGCACACCGATGAAATTTGACATAGAGATCCACATCCAGATAAGTAAAGTAATGCCTAAAATAGAGCTACATTAAGGAATATCTCCTTATCAGAAACAATCTTCAGGTGGTTTTGTAGATGCTTTTGTCTACAAAAACCACGATTAACGTATTGTTTGCATAGTTTACTATTAATAATACTGAAAATTACATGAAAGAGCAATAAAAAAAAAATCTTGCAAAAAGCTAATTAACATTTCAATAATCAAAGTGTCACCCAGTATTGAGCAATTTCAAATATGAACAGCAACTTAAACTTGAAGACCTTAAATCACACGTTTAATTTTTTGCTCTTACTTTTCACAGTGACATTGATTATACGTCAAGCGGGCATGATTATGGTTGGAGATAAAGTCTTCAGGGATGTAGCGCTCCAGGAACAGGCCTCGAAACAGATGGTTTAGATGCAAAAAGATAACAGCATGGGCTAAAATTCTTCACATGTTGCAGTTGCATTTCATCTGACTGGATTATTCTCTCCTGGTAGTATCAAACCACTACTCTATTTGTGATACGTGCCATTTTCTTAGACTAGGATAATGGAGGTAGTTGCCCCCTTGTTGGTTGCTTTGACAATCAGGAGGTGGAGAGGTGTAGAGGTTGCCCAGACTGTACAACTCATTATCTGGAAAAGGGCACAAGATTTATTAATACAAAAATATATTTACACTTTATGAATTAATGCTGTCATAGAAACGATTAAAACCTCTGTTTAAATACATCTACATATGCATTAGCCCAATTTTTTTTTTATTAATTACACAAAAATCATTACCAAATTATTTTGTGGAGTCATTATGTTAGAATGTTTTCAAGACTCTATGGTTTATTTGTCATGTGTGCATTCATAACTGGGACAAAAATGCAGTGAAATGAGACGTGGCAGCTCTGAAAACGATAAATATACTATACAGATAACATACGATGGTTTGAGTAAGGGGGGATGCAAGACAACACATGCAACAGCATAAAAATATACATATGAAAAGGTATGTATGTATCTATGTAAATATGTGCCATTCATTCATTCATCATCTTAACTGCCTATTCCTGTCCTGGCATAGGGTGCAAGGCAGGATCAACCCTAGACAGGATGCCAATCCATCGTAGGGCACACACACACACAATAGGGGCACTTCAGAGACACCCATTAACCTAATATGCATGTCTTTGGACTGTGGGAGGAAACCGGAGTGCCTGGAGTAAACCCACACAGGCACGGAGCCAGACCGCTCCACCCGGGGATTGAACCCAGGACCTTCTCGTTGTGAGGCGACAGCGCTACCCACTGCGACATCGTGCCGCCCTATAAATATGTGTATTTTCACAAATTTCAATTGTCTTTTAATTGTCATTTGGACCTCATTTAGCAAGATATGGATATGAATGGATTTACTTGTAAATCATTGCTAGGAGCATTTACACAAGAAATTTGGTATTTATAAAACATCCTCTAATTCCTGAAAGACATTTATAACTTAGTAGTGCTCCTGAGTGAGTGTAATTTACACAATAGAAGACTAATATAAAACTATAATATAATAGATAAAGTATATAAAGTATAAAGTCTAATAAAAGACTAATTAATATGAACATGGGGGGGGGTGTAGCGGGGGTGTTAAGTGCTTAACCAGTGTATGTTAACTCTGAATACATGAAAACTCGAGGTTTTCAGTTCCAGAAACTGAGTTCAAAGTAACCTACTTCCTAGCAAGTTTACTTAACTCTAACCCGTGCTTTACCTGCGATACTCATGCAAACATGGCGTGACCTTTCCTCGGGGATCCAGTGGGCATCGAAGCAAAAATTGTTCGAAGAGCTCTTTGCCAGGAACGGGTCATTAGACCCTGATGAGATATCTTATCATTTCCGGATTCATATCTCCGCGAACGTTATCATTTTTCATCTCAGTCAATTATCTACATAAATAACATTCTCAAGCATCACATTTCAAATGTTACACATCGTGGATCAGCTCTTAATTCTTTGCAGATTTTATGCAATGCCCTTCAGGGTTTTTTTTTGGAACTGGAAGTTTTCTGTATAACGTAGGAGATGCTGAACATATCAGCAAGGCGACTGTATGTCGGTCTGTATGAAAAGTTTGTCTTGCGTTCATCATCTCGTCCATCATTTTGTGGTGTTGCCTGGGCACAAGTCTTTGATGAACACCAAAGAGGGATTTCACAGAATCGCAGGTTCATTTTTATTAACAAAGAAGAAAAAAGAAAGACAAGGAGAAAACACATTTGTAAAGCAATTAATAAATATATCCACACCATTCAATCTTTCAGGATTCCCAAGGGTCATTGGCTGGATGGATGGAACCCACATTCGGATTATAGCACTGTCCGAAAATGAAGCGGATTACGTGAACCGAAAATCCGTCCGCAGCATTAATGTACAGGTAGTAACCATTAATTTTTTCCATGAAAATAATCATGTAGTAATGTAGTGCAACTCACTGTTCTCCTTTCCTTAAGATCATATGTGATGCCACCCACATCATCACAAATGTGGAAGCCAAGTGGCCAGGCTCTGTCCATGATTCAAGGATGTTTCAGGAGTCTAATTTATACAATTTTGAGCAAGGTAGGCCTGTGTTGTTGTTGTTGTTGTTTGTTTTACTAGAAATGTGGTTCACATTGTTGCATTGTCAAACATACTGAATCCTTATAAGTAACCTTCTGTGTGATTACAGGACAATATGATGGCCTCCTCCTGGCAGACTGAGGGTATGCTTGCATGGACCACAGACACACTACAACCTGCCCCACTGCAGAACATGTGCAAGGATTTGAGATGACTATAGGGATCCTTAAGGCCAGGTTTCAGTGTTTGCGGAGGCTCAGGGTGACCCCAGAGAGGGCATGTGACATCATAGTGGCATGTGTGGTACTTCACAACATTGCCACTATCAGAGGAGAGCAACAACCAACAATGAATACATATGTCGAAGAAGACCATGACCTCACTACAGCTGACCACAGGGATGGTCGAATTTTGAGAGACACCATTGGTAATAATGATTTTTCTACACAAGTACTATATTCCTTTGTTTTGTTTTGCACACATTTTTGTTCAAAGAAGATGGTGTAAAGAAAAATGCATTTCTGTTTAGTTTCATGATTTCTTTATTTCCAGCAAATAAACATACAAATGGCATTGTTCATTTTCTTGTTATTAGTGGTTATAAAGACCATTTTTATATACCAGTAGCACCTAAATCCACCTTTAGCTTATATTCAAGCAACTCAATTTCTTTTCTTGTCTTTGTGATTTGGAGCTCATGCTTCTGAATTTGCTTCACTAAATGGACCTTGTATAGCTCCTTAACAGGCAGCTTGAAATGAAAGAAACAAAAACAAAAAAGCATTTTATGGTCAAATAAATACCATTCTATCTTCTAAATATTTCATATATTTGGAGAGACACATTAACATCTTCTTACTGTTCCAAGCTGAGCTGTGGAGGTAGATGTGCCCTCGTCTGCTTGGGTATTTCCAGTCACATTCTGTTAGAGGTTAGTCACACACAGGCACATTATGATAGAGGATCAAATAAGGTTCCATACTTACATAAGATTTAGGGACATTCAGATTACTTACTAATGCAGGAGGCTCGATTGCTGTAACCACACCATCAATCACTGGAGAAATGGCATTACGTAAAAAGTGTTTAGACCATATTCATTGAGGGACCATTCCAACAGTTTATACATCCCATTAACAGGATACTGTATATTAAATGTAATTAACCTGCCTTGAGCATAATCCCATGTGTCAGGGGGAGATTTTGGCTCAGATAATCTTCCTCCAGGGATTCCATCAGTTATACCCCAGCCACTGTTCTGTGACAGTGCCAGATCTTCTGCCTGTGTGAAAGGTGGTGGCGGTGGTCCTCCTCCAGTTTTACATGCTTCAAACTTCTTCCTATTAGCTACAGAGCCGGAATCAACTGTAAGCCATGCCGAGCTAGACTGCTAGAACGTTAAATAGTTATATACAGAAAGTCCTACCACTTTGTACTATGTTCTTATATTTCATTTTAATTTGCTGCCATGTGCGTCTGACCTCACAGGAATTACGCCTAGATTGAGTAAAATATAAACCAGCATGTGTAACTTAAAGACAGACATAACAGACCTGTTAAATATCTTTTGGCATATCATTCTACCTAATGTTGAATTAATAGAAATAAGTCGGTCAGTGATTTTTGGCCATGCTGAATCCCGTTCTTTTGCAGATGCTGCTGTATTGTTCTTGCATCTAAATATATATTCATAATCTGCATATGCAGACGTTAATATTTTGAGCTCCTGAGGTGTAAAGTACGATGCTTTAGTCTTTTTATCCTTGACGTCCATGGTGAATCCTTTTATCTGCGCTCCATTGAAAATGTCTTTTTATTGTTACACGTGAATGCGCTTCTGTTACGGTTAATCTACTTAGAGTTGACTGATCTTGATTAACTAAACACTGTTCAGCTGTTCTGGAGCCAAAAACTCCAGGTATGACACCGAGTGGTAACTCAACTCAGAGTTCAAGGTTAAGTTTATGTATGAGTATGGAATACCCCCCAGGGTATCTGAGTGAACATTTGTTTTTTATGAGCAGTCATGCCTGCGTTGAGCAACAGATGCAGGTTCTTTATTAGTACCTAGATTGTTTAATACTATGAGTACTACTACTACTACTACTACTACTACTACTACTACTACTACTAACCCCAGAAATCCCAGAAGCCCAATTTTAAGTCTACTATGATTTTGTTTTATCTTGTATTAGTTTATTTAATTTGTACTCATTTGTATTAGTCATATAATAATAAAATTGTTTTTTTCTGTTCGGTGCAGATCCGGCTTTTGGCAATATGGCTAAAAAAACAGTACTGTCTAATTTTATAGGTTACAAATGTGGAAGTGTAATAACCCTAGAATAGGATGAGTTTCGTTTTGAGTCTGGTTCCTCTCAAGGTTTCTTTGAAATGTTGTGTCATGAGTATTTCCTCTTTATTGTTTCCTCTGCTCACTATGGATCTGCATCCACATGTATGTCTGGATTTCTGTGAAGCTGCTTTGTGACAATGCCCATTGTTAAAAATAATATATAAACAAAAGTTAATCGAATGCTTCAATATATTTAAATCAAAATGACTAATCTGAGGGAAAAATTGTTTGACAAATTGGCTAAAGCTACAAATACTGATAGTTTTCAGAAGCTTTTTAACTTTTGAATGAATGTTGTTGGAAGATTTAACCTTCAACAGCCTATCGTAGACACTTCTTGTGTATCTGAAGGACCAGCTCTATTTCTAAATCCAACCTTGCTTCCAAAGAGCTTCAAAATCCTGGTGCTTCTTCATGGTAAAAAGAGACTTTAGTTCAGTCTCAATGATTGCCCAGCACCCGACTATGATTCTGGATGTAAGTGTTTGCGTCTGTGTCGAGTGACATGAAAGAGAAACAGCTGGTCATTATTTCAAGAAATACAGCAGCTGCTCAGTCTTTTATGTTGGAGAGTCTGCTCAATTTCTCTAATAAGACATATTGTGGGTCTGATATTGTTGTTCAAGGTATTGTTATAGGTCTGAACCCTAAAGATCTAGTTTGTTTGGAAAGAGGGAACAAAATAACAGTGCTGATTGTACACACTCTCTTCTTGTCTAAAGGCTACAAAAAAATATTTATATCTAAATTATATGCAGTGTCAGAAAGTGAAGGGGAACCTTATTTCTTAATCATTATTGATGAAGGTTATCTGAGTTTTTGTCTGACCTCATGTGATTAGCAGCTCTTTATGTTGTGCAAGGCTTTAGGAATGATGCCCAGATGTGTTGTGGCCAATTGTCCCAGGGGCTTTTTTGTGCAGCTGATCAGTCTAGATCAGCGTCTTGTACAAATCTTTGCTTTAAAACTGCTCTCAAGGATAATAAATGAAGAAAGTTGCTTCTCTCTTTTTCAAATGCTTTTATCTCGGGAAATGAACTAGATTCGAGAAATAATAAATAAGTGTTCTCAAGCTGGGACAAATAGTTCTCTCAGCAGATTCCATTGGTATTTCCTGCCGGTGCAATTGCACATGTTTATCCATAACAAGGTTTTTCTATAACAAGGTCTGTTAATCAGGAATTGGATTCCTCCAAATCCTCCAATCTCACATGCATAGAGCGGAGCACCATTTGTCAGGTTATAGGTCCTGCTGCGTATTGCAAATCAGCGTTAGCGCCTGCTAATGATCACCAATTGCCTGAACATTTATGCAAAAACAAAAACACAGCACACCTTTCTGTCAGCCTGGTTTGCAGTCATGTCATGTCATATATTAGAGATTGTTGGAAAAGCTAATCCATGCTCCATTTACATCCCAAATCTGATGTGGGGGAGCCATTTAAGTGTGTACTTGTTGTGTTGGTCCATGGTCTAAATCAAAATCTGATCATAAGTATCTGTTCACGGTTATTGCACCATGCCCAGATATCGAGAAGCTATTCCACTCTGCAGTCTTCATGGAAAGACCTTCATCCAAACATAATTTTTTTTTTTTTTTTTATAATTTCAGGTTGCCAGAGGTTGTACAAACAACCCAAGGTTCAACATTTGTGTCAAAGATAATATAGCTGCAACTCTGCATTAAACATAGTGTATCAAGTGCATACCATGAAAAATCCTAAAGTGCAGTAGAATGTTGTCATCAAATTCAAAACATGCTCCAAAAGTATTGGATTGATTCAAGAAAAGGCAGGAACGAAGGCATTCTAGCTTTATTTGCTGTCCATTTAGCCAAGCTGAATTGATGTATGGACATTCAGTATGCGGACCCCTCATGGTATGGGGATTTAAAAGAGAAATGGATGTCAGTTTGACAGAAACTTGCAGCTTGATTATGTCAGGCAGTTTAAAGAACTCTTGCATTTAGCCTGTTTTAATGCTAAATCATCTTTGTCCTCTGATCAGTCAAAATGTTCCCACTATAACAATCCAGCAAGGTATCAGTCTTATTTTGAGTTTTGCTTCCTCTTTCTGGTTCATTTTTGCAAGCTAGACATGTCAAATTAAGTCAAAACTTGTGAATCTTGTGAAACTGTGAAGTGAAACTGAATATATAGTCCAAACCTCTGATAGGAAATGGAAAACTAGAGTCATTTCAACATGCTGAGGAATTGTTTCCACACAGGCTTCAGACAGACCTCCTTTCATTCTACTCATGTCTAGCTGATGATGGACTTTTTCTTAGTGAATTGTGGCAGCACAGGCATGATCGAATGGCTGCTGTGAGCTGTTAATGAGACAAAATTCTCATCTGTGGCTCATTACTTTAAGTTTATTTGTGTGTTTCTTTGTGCTGCAGGGAAAGGCAAGACAGAGAGAGCGAGAGAGAGAGAGAGAGCGAGAGAGCGCACACATTATGACAAGGTGTGGAAGCTCAGCTCGCTGATGCCACTGCTGAAGCAGTTGGATCAGATCGTGATGTGAAGTAGCTCATCAAGCACCAGTATGCATCCAGTTCCACCATCCCACATCCCTGGCCATGCCAGTTCAGATGGCGAAGAATTACATAGTGCCAACTAGGATAATTGTGCCCCACAATTACATATAGTGCTGTGATGTACCTCTGTATTGTGTTATATCCTTTACTTTAAAGATGACATATTTCTATTCAGCAAATGCTCTTTTAAGTTTCTTTTAGTCCTCCCCACAGAGAAGCTTCAAGGACACAGTAGGAAATACACAATAAATTCAGTTACAAATGCTGAAAACACTGGTCTTGTATTCTGTGCTCTCAAAATATCACCAAATGTATAAATGGTCTGAATAATACCCTCATAATAGTTGCATGTACCACACTTAAAAGTCCACAAAAGCTGTGTTTTTTTCAGGACTGCCTCTATATCAGTGTTGTAGTACTCGAGTCTCAAGCATTGTGTCTCAAGACCACCTTGTCACTGACTCAGTCTCATCTCAGAATCAAAAACAATTCTACACATTATTAGTGAAGAACACTGCAATTACACCCTGTCTGATCCCACAGAAGTGCCGCAAACGTTAATGCTGGCTATGATAAAAAGGTGTCAGAACACAGAGTGTATTACTGCTTGCTGTGTATGGGGCTGCTTAGCTGCAGACCGGTCAGTGTGCCCATGCTGATCCCTGTACACTGCTGAAAGTGCGTCTAGTGGGCATGTGAGCATCAGAACTGAACCGCAGAGCAATGGAAGAAGGTGGACTGGTTGTTGACTGGTGGCACCAGGATGCCCTATGGGTAGAATGCAAGCCGGCAGAGGCAATGGTATGCTCTTTGCAATGTTCTGCTGGGAATCCCTGGGTCCTGGCATTCATATGGATGTTATTTTTTATAAATACTACTTACTTAAACATTATTGCAGATCAAGTACACCCTTTCATGGCAACAGTATAAACTAATAGTAATAGGCTCTTTCAGGATGATAATGCTACCCTGTCACGCTGCAAAAATTGTTCAGGAATGGTATAACGAACATAACAAAGAGATAAACATGCTGATTTGGCCTCCTAATGCTACAGATCTCAATCTGATTGAGCATCTGTGGGATGTGCTGGACAAAAAAGTCTGATCCATTCTTGCAACCTGAGGCCCCAGCTTGCAACTTCCAGACCTAAAGGTTACTCCTGCTAATGTCTTGGTGCCAGGTACCATGGTAGTCTATGCCTTGAGCCATTTATATTTGTACTTGCGTTGTTCTTTTGCCTACATTAAAATGTGGTCATTAAGATTTGTTGATAATTAACATTATAAAATACATCCAAGCATTATATAGTTTGTTTCTACTTTTGGGTTGCCAAATGTTAAAGCTGATATTAGGTACATCATGTTTACTTTGATTATCTTGTAATGCCTGTAGAACTCGAGAACTAGAGCAGTACTATAGATAAACTATACATCTGAACTCTAGATCTGGACAAGGGTATAAAACCATTTTAAAGCTCTGATTGTTCCCAGCAGCATGATCAGCTCCATGATTGTAAAATGAAGGAAGTTCTGGAACCACCAGGGCTCTTTAAAGAACTTGCCTTCCAACCAAACTGAGTAACCAGTTTAGAGTGGTCTTGGTTCTAGAAGTGACCAGGAATCCAATGACTACTCTAAAGGAGCATCAGAGTTTGGACTACCATTCCAGACATAGTCCATCAAGCAGGCCTTGGATAAATGGAGCCAAATGCAGATAGGTCCTTGAAGAAAATGTGCTCCAAAGGGCACACAATGTCAGACTGGAAAAGGTTTAATTTGAACACAACAGTCACTCAAAGCACATTGCTGGAGAGACTTTAAGACAAGTCTCTGACTGTAGTGAGTGGCCAAGCCCAAGCCCAGACTTCAAACCAATGGATAAGAACTCAAAGGATGGAGGGTCTCAGATGGTTCCTACTTAATCTGATTGAGCTTTAGAGGATCTGTCAGGAGTTTATCACAATTTCTGTGGTTATTTTTGTTCACCTGCTTTTTGAGGATTGACCACAGGTTCTCAATGGGATTGAGATTTGGGAAGTTTCCTGGCCATGGACCAAAATTTCTACATTTTGTTCAAAGAGCCACTTAGTTATGACTTTTGCCTTGTGACATGGTGTTCCATCATGCTGGAAAAAGCATTATTCATCATCAAATTGCTCCTGGATCGTTGGGAGAAGTTGCTCTTGGAGGACGTTTTGATACTATTCTTTATTTATAGAAGTGTTCTTAGGCAAAATTGTGAGCAAGCTCACTCCCTTGGATGAGTGGCAACCCCACTCATAAATGGTCTCAAAATAACTTTATCCCAGTCCTCTGAAGTCCAATCCTGTACTTCCTGAAGAATGTTAGTCTGTCCTTGATATTTTTCTTGGAAAGAAGTGGCTTCTTTCCTGCCCTTCTTGACACCAGGCCATCCCCCAAAAGCCTTCGCCTCACTGTGCATGCAGATGCACTCACACGTGTCTGCTGCCTTTCCTGAGCAAGCTCTGGATTGTTGGTGACCTGATCCCGTAGCTGAATCCTCTTTAGGAGATGTTCCTGGCACTTGCCTGAATTTCTTGTTCACAGCAATTGAACCACTCTCCTTGAAGTTCTTGATGATGTGATAAATAGTTGATTTAGGTGCAATCTTACAAGCAGCAATGTCCTGTGAAGCCCTTTTGATGCAAAGCAGTGATGACTGCACATGTTTCCGTGGAGGTAACCATGGAAACCCCCATTTTAAAGCAGCCAATCTCCTCTTCTAATTCAGTCAGCATGATTGAGTGATATCAGCTGCCTTGTCCTCGTTTCTCCTGATCTAATGAGAAGATCACTGAAACGATGTTAGCAGGTCATGCTGTGGCAGGGCTGAAATGCAGTGGAAATGGCGTTTTTGTGATTATGCTAATTTTCATGGCAAGGAATGACTTTGCAATTAATTGCAATTCATCTGATCAATCTTCATAACAGTCTAGAGTTAATGGAAATTGCCACCATAAAAATACTGAAGCAGCAAACTTTTTGAAAATCCAAAATTTGTGTCAGTCTCAAAACTTTTGGCCATGACTATATGTACGTTGTATACACAGAGCTGAATAAATACTTTGTTTTGAGTGCCAGTGATGAATATACTTATATACAGTATAGTGGTGTGCCCAGGTATGTGTAATCCAACATCAGGTAACTGTGAATGTGACAGTAAGTGCAGTGTGGGGTTGTTGCCCTCCATGTTTGACATCCGAGATGCCTCGTAGGTAATGGATTTAAAGTCAGATTTTGGCAGTGATAGGACAAGATCCAAGTGTGTAAAGCTTGTAGAGACTTGCGTAAGAAGTTTAAAAGCTGTCATTTCTTTCAGGTTCTTCATTATACTTATATTTAATATAAGTATTTAAAATTGTCCACCAGAGCATGCCCAAGTACAGGATGGAACCCCACTAGGACTCAGCTTACCAGAGCTCCTTTAGGCACTACAAACAACACACCTGTTGACCATCAACCACATTACACCTGACTTTCATAGGCTGCCGTGCCAAAGCTAGCTCTGCGGAGCAATACAGGTTTGAATGCTAAAACTTCCATCATCCTGTTCTGCTCATTACTAAAGACTTTAAAGACTGTTGAATGTTTCTGTTTGTTCTGATTCTGTGTTTTTCTCATTCCGGATATGTTTTGTGGTCTAGTTTGTTTTGTGTCTTTGCCTGCTTTTCCCTACCCTGTTCTTTGTTTGCAGAGACTACTTCCTGGCTTGAGTCATGGCGGATGCCCCGTTGCCACCGTAGTTTGTTTTGTTGCCTATTTACTATTTTTGCTCACCATTGTTTTGTTTATTGCGCACATATTAATAAAGTGTACTTGTTTCCAATTCTGGGTGAGAGCGTCATAACAAAAGTATTAAAGTATTTAAAGTACATTACAATTATCTAAATCTAGATTTCAGTTTTTGATGTTTAATAAATCAGCAAAGATGTCAAAAATATTTTCCTTTTGTCATTATGGGTTATTGTAGGTCCATTAAAAAAATATTAATAAAATCTCTAACATAAAAAAACTATGCCAAAAACTAAAAGGATGTGAATAATATCCAAACTCGATATACAGTACCAGTCAAAAGTTTGGACACACCTTTAATTCAGTGCTTTTTCATTATTTAAAAATGTTCTGCATTGTAGATTAAGACTAAAGTCATCCAAACTATGAAGAAATACATCTGGAATTATTTAGTAAACAAAAAAGTGTTAAACAAACCAGAATA
>JAOVVH010154367.1:0-12352 GCA_028566435.1 Scorpiodoras heckelii | reverse complement strand
TCTCTCTCTCTCTCTCTCTCTCTCTCTCTCTCTCTCTCTGTCTCTCTCTCTCTCTCTGTCTCTCTCTCTCTGCCTTCCTCACACACACTCCGACAGAGTGAACCTGTGTAGACTGAAGGCTTGTCAAAACACGTCGCCTTTCACAGTATCGATTGTCAGATTTGGTGTTTGTAGAGATTGCACAGTCGAGATTGTCGGGAGTTTTTTTTTTTTTTCTTGCACATTTTGTTTACTCCAGGGGTTAGAGTGGGTGCATGCAGGAGTCCTGGTGCAGTCACAAACTGCTCTGTTTCATGTGTATGCACACACACACACAGAGTACACACACACACACCCAGAGGCACTTTTGTATTTGTGTTAATGGCATTAGGTGAAAAATGTGTCTATAACGTCCAAAATGAAGCTTTTCTCGCTTTGCAAGTGCTGCACAAAAAGTCCTGACAGAGAGAAAAACAAGCATAAACTCACACACCTATCTTTCCTTCCTAAAAAGCTACGTACACTGGTGGTATTCATACCCAGAAACACCACTGTTCAAGGATAATCACCATCAATGAAAGTCAAAGTCAGCTGTTCTTATCCGCCATCCCTTTGCTTTCATCTCTCCATGAAACCTCTTATTTGTTATTTCTAATGAGACCACTGAGCAGAGGCAAGAAGACTACATGCTTTTCTACCTTCAGCACACGCCTTCGTTCTTCTTTTCTTCATTCTTCACACGTATTCTTCATTTTCTAACCCTTATGTGCTTTATTTTCCAACAGTGGTCCTTTTGTTTTCATTCTTAGGGAGACCTCTGGTAAAAGATGTAAGATATTTTTATTGGGATCATGTGACACTTCAAGTTCAGACATATGAACTAACTAACATTTAACTAACTGTGACTTCTGATAATGAGGGTGAATGCTTTTGTAACACATCTTTTATGTATTTTTTTCTTTTATAATTTCTATTACCTTTCTTTTTCTTTAATAGTTTGGGAATTGAAGATACTAATTGTTGCAATATTGAAAGTGGAATTTTTGCCCATTCTTGCTGTGTACAAGACTTGGGCTGGTCAACAGTCTGTGGTCGCTGTTTCCTGATTCTCCTCTTCATGATGTGCCATACATTTTCAATAGCATACAGATCTGGACTGTAGGCAGACCAGTCAAGCCACATTGTTGTAATTCATGCAGAATGAGGCCTGACATGGTCCTGCTGAAATAGACATGGAGTTCCTTGGAAAAGATGTTGTCTTGATGCCAGCAGGTGTTTCTTCACAATATCAGTATAAGCCTCTGCATCAATGGTTCCTTCATGTATATGCAGATCACCCATGACGTGGGCACTGGTGGACCCCATGCCATTACAGATGTTGGTTTTTGCACTTTTGATTGGTAAAAATCTGGCTGGGCTTTTTCATCTTTGGCATATAAAATCCAACGTCCCAAAAACAAGCTGAAACGTGGACTTTGTCCACAGAAGACATTTCCACTGTCTTTTGGTCCATCTTAAATGACTTTGGGCCCAGAGAACTTGCTGGTGTTTCTGAGCAGAATTAACATATGGCTTCCTCTTTGCATAATACAGTTTCAGGTTGCAATGATTTTTCAGAGTACTCCGGAGCCCATGTGTCTATGTCCATCATGATAGCATGACGGTTTCTCAGACAATACCACGTGAGGGCTCGATGGACAAGTACATTCAGCAGTGGTTTCTTGACCTTTACACACCAAGATTTCCAATGACTCCCTGAATCTTTTCATGATATTATGAACTGTAGATGGTAAAAGACCTAAATTCTTTGCAGTCTTGCACTGAGAGACTATCAGTTCTCTCAGTTTGGCACAAAGTGGTGAACCACGACCCATCCTTGCTTTCATCCTTTCTTTGTCCTTTTATCTGTTAAATAAATCTTCAATTGATTTAACAAATTACAGATTTCAGGTTTTATTGCATTTGTAGAAAGTGTCCCAACTTTTCTGGAAATGGGTTTTGTACAATTATGATTTTTTATTTGTGGTAACTCTCAATTATTCTATACAATATGAATATATGCTAAAATTGACTTTAGTTTCTTTAACTGTTTTAAATTGAAATAGAACAGCACAATATACATAATATGAAATATAAAAAGTAACAAAATATACAACAACGTAACAGCACAATGTACATAATAAGAAATAACATGAAAAAACAACAACTATGAAATATACAACAGTGTAATGTCGTAAAAATGTGCCCTAAACTATTCATGCTGCTCATGCGTGTTTCGAGACCAGACATCCGGTCTTTTGCACTTCTGCCAAAATCAGTCAGCTAGTTAAAATCAGGCAGTGACATACTGTATAATCCCAAGTAAGTCTGTTTCAGTGCCAGGTTATCACACTACAAAATGTGGGAAAGTTCAAGGGGGTGAATATTTATTCAAGGTACTGTAATATCTTTCTCTCCCTTAACTCTCCATCACATTTTACCTCTACAGCTTTACTTCCACATATTTTCATCAAATTAAACAAGTTTTTCATCACAGCATGGAGCTCACACACAAACTAACTGCATTCTTCAAGCTTTTTTGCAAAGATGAAGGTACATAACACAATTCTAGGTTGATTTTTGTATTGTGGCAGCTCAGCGGATAATACGCTGGTATACAGATTGTAAAGTCAGGAGTTCAAATCCTGGTACCACCAAGCTGTCACTTGTTGGGCCCTTGAGCAAGGCCCTTAACTCTCAATTGCTCAGTATTATAAATGAAATAAATGTAAGTCACTCTGGATAAGGGTGTCTACCAAATGCCATAAATGTAAATGTAAATGGCAAATAAAATGATAAGATGTTTACTTTTGCCCGTCATGGGGTGACAAAATCACCATAGCTCCTCTAGTGTAAACACATTTATAGTTCCCAAATGAATGAAAAAGTTCCTGTGTTCCTTTAATTTACAAACAGTATGTCTCTTCAGTTACAACTAGTGTTGTAGAACTTGAGTCCAGTCTTGATCTTGAGATCTCTTCTCGGAATTGAAAACAACTCTACTTGATCTTGATTCGGTTATAGACTTGAGTGTCATGGGTTGGGAGGCAACGATAAACTTTTCCATTCTTTGTACTTTCTAAATAATTATACACATTAACAAAAAAAAAAACAATACAATTAATCCATTAGTCCACATTGTACTGACTGGTGCTATGCTCAGTCTCACCTCCCCAAAATCTCAAAGTCTTGGACTTGACTCAGACTTGACCCTTTAAGGTCTTGGACTTGACTTGAGCTCAATGTGGTTCTTGTTGAGGCCATGACAACTCCCTACTAATTTTAGACAAAGACTAATTATCTCTGTATTGGTTTAAAAAAATTCCAACTAATGAACATATCTTGTAGCTGCTCTTCACTGCTTCATAGCAATTTTTTGATGAAGGTTTGATTAGTCATCCAGGTCATTTGAAGTAAGGTGTTTCACCACTCGTTAGCTGTGGAGATAAAACATATTCAGAATCATAACACACAACCTGTCATGAAAAACCAAATTCCACCAGTGCTAGCCAAGCACCAGAATATTAGGCTTTTGTTAATGGAGACAATCTTATTGTTCTGGACTGTCTACCAGCCATGTTTTTCATTAAACAGTCTTGTAAATGTGTTTAACACCACAACATACTGGGCAGTAGCTCAGGACAGCAAATAGCCTGCTAGCAGCCACTGTTAGCACAATGCAGCTTCAGCAAACACAGTTACACACAACCAAAGCCTTTATCTAATCTTGTGCTTGTCTTTTTTGTACCGTATCACATCAGGTACCAGATCAGATCAGATATCGAAGGGGGTAGTTACCCTGTGTCCTAACAGCTGTTGCTTTTTAATTGAGCCTTTGCTACACATTTAGCACTGCCAGTAATAAATCATTTGTAGTGGCCGTAGTTGCTGATAAGCTTTGTTTTGTGGGTGATTGCAGATCCATATCTGAGTCTATAGAAAAACACTATTTTCTGTTCAGAGTGCGGCAGATCTCAAAATTTTGTTTTGTTGTGCTCTGAAACCCCTACTGCTCTCGTCTAGCTGATGTAACCCTTTTCTCGTCTGAGATCATCTGAGATCCATCTGGCCCAGCAGGCCCACTCCAGCCTGTAAAAATGGCAGTGAGCCATTTCTATTTTCCTTCACGCAGTAGATCATAACTGTTGTGAGGGGAAAATGACTGTCTGGATAAACCGCATAAAGCATTTGTGTACATTAGGTAAATGCTTTTCTCCAAAATGACTTAGAAGTAAGGCAAAATATAACCCAAGCATATAATCTAGCCATTGAGGCTTAAATTCATGCTTCTGTTTGGAAAGGAAGTTCAGATATGGAGTTCAGGTATGAGCTCAGAAGCTGAGGCTTTATGACTTTAGCATATTTGAATTATACATGCCATAGTAAAATACTTTTAGAAAATCTGTTATATTTTAATAAATTAACATTTTTGTCAGTAGACCTCTTTGTTTTGAATTTGCTAGGGATGCAGTTTATATCCTCAATTTATATAATTTGTTTAAAGCTGTTTGAATCCCAATGTTACTTGAGGCAGTGTTGCACGCCTATCAGGTGAAACGATTCTTGCCATCCGACACTAGTCACTTTCAACCAGTTTTTTTACTGCCAAACTGCTGTCGTAAGTTTGAGGTTTTGCTGGAATTCTTGTAGTCACGGTACACAATTGAAATGCTCATATGTGAAAATTCAAACTTCGCTCCTACCTCGGAAATGCTGTGACCCATCTCACAAGCTCCAACTATTAAACCGTGTTGAAAAATCGCACAATCGTGATAACTTGCCATTGTCACGGCGGAAGCAACTCTAGAAGCTTCCATAGATGTCTGTCACTTTATATACACACTGGCGGATGCAACCAATGACGTGCATAGGTGGTGTTGCTATGTATTTTGCATGGACTCCAGTACCATTTTTTCTGGTACTTCAGTGTATACGAGTGTAGCAGATGACTGTAATTCAGTTCAACCACTTTGAAAGCTAGCACTCTGCAAGTCCTGGCTGCTCCATCTTTGTCCTAATTTACATGAAATCTGTATTTCTATATTTGAATTCTTCAGTTTGTGTTTAGGGCTGATTTTTTTTACACTGAAAGTGTAATTTGTATGGTGTGTTTTTAAAGGTAGATCTTACCCATATTTAAGATTAGAACACCACATAAAAAACAAGTCTTTCTCTTAAACACAAACATTCGAACTTGCCTGCAACTAACCAGTAGTGAATATTAAAGTGTGACATGTAAACTACATAATGGTTCCTTTTTAACCCTTTAACAAGCATACAATGAAATACTTGTGCAAATTTTTTCTTTAGATAAGGAATAATGGACATTTACCAGAAAGCTAAGTTGCCTGTTTAAGGTAACAGTAGAAGCTCCTAGAGAGCACAGTGAACCATTGGTATTGGTTTTACTTTTACTTTTACAACTACAAATGTAATTATTTTGATTGTAAACATTTCCAAGTGCTTACATATGATTTTTTTCCAACTCGTGAACTCTTGCTAAGTCACTTCAGTTTAGCAACTTAGTGACCGTGTGGTAACATGTTTTAACACACCTCATAAATAGATACTGGGGTATGAATTTAATATAATAGCTTAACAATTTCAAGAGTGAAAAGTCAAAAATAAGGTATATGTTTTATCTTTTTACTAACTTTTTACATTTTTGCTCAGTAATTTGTTGAATGTAGAATCACGCTGATGATCAACATCCAGATATATTCCAAAGCTATATTGCAAAACCTGAAAGCATGCCCATCTGAATGTATTATGTTAAGAACACTCATTAATCCCTTGAGGTGAAGGAAAAAGTTGAATTTGTGGTCACTGTGTATTAGAATTGCAATGATAAATGTGTGTGGTAAAAGGGTCAAATCAAGTAGCTTGTAAAGAGGTAAACTGTTTTATTACAGTTTTGCTGAGTAACTCGATTCTGGTAGGTAAAATACAGACTTTTAATCTTTTGTTATTTCAGAATAACAGCCTGCTGCAAAGGACCCTTTTCTGATCATAGACTCTGAAGAACCAAATCCAATCATATCAGTCTGCAGAAAAAAAGTAAAAGTAAAAAAATCATTCTTAAATCAAGATTTTATGTCAAATTATTGATTGCATTACTGAGTAGCTATGCAGTGATACAGTCAGGATAATATACAGTGAGCAGGTCATAACTGTGAAATAAACCTGCATCAGTTTGTTGGGGTTTATTTTGTAATAATGACCAGCGCACTGTATATTATTTCTTGCTGATTGATTCTCTACTACTGCTTGGATAGTTATACATCGACACCCCAAAGTTTTATGTTCCCAAAAACAGGTTACGTTCATGTTTCACCCTTTCATGTGCATAGTCTCACCCTGAGATTACAGCTGTAGTCTTTTATCTAAGAACTACAGCTATAATCATAAACACTGTCCTGTGCTCATACCAGAACCCTTATGTACAACTTGCTCATTCTAAACATCCTGTCAGGAAACTTACACTACGGTTCATAGCTGTATAATAATAATGATTTATAATATCACTATCCAATTCCCTTTGGTTTCTCCCTATGGCTGTCCTTCTCACGTCATTTTAGGGCATTTTTCCTTGCTATGCTCACCTGTGGCTTATTCATTCAGGGTCTAAAATTACATCCAGATTTCTTCAAAGCTGCTTCGGGACTACATCTGTTGTTAAAAGTGCTATACAAATAAAATTGACTTGAATTGAGTGTTGCCACCTCACATCTCCAAGGTCTCCAGTTCATTCCCAAGCTTGGGTTCATGTCTGTGCAGAGTTTTGCATGTTCTCCCATGGGTTTCCTGCAAAAAGATTGGTGACTCTACAGTGGCCGTACTTGAATGAGTGTGTGAATGGTGCCTTGTGATAGCCTGGTGTTTCATTCTGGGTGTATTCTGCACTTTAAAATACAGTGTAAAAAAATAGCAAGGGTGGCAGAAAATGTCTGTAAAAACAGTAATTATCTTTACCATCATTAACATCTAAAAAAAAAAAGATTTAAAAAAAGGCTTAAATAAAGTGAAACCATTGGAGGCAGATGGAGGTTAGGTACCTTGCTCAGTGGCACTTCAGTTACATCATGTTGGTTCTGGGGATTGAACTGGGGCTCTTCTGCGTAACCACCTCTTCTTCTTCTTCTCTCTTAACCACAAACTCAAAGCTTAGCTTTTATTGTCATTACAAAAAGTAGCATAAATCTAAGTCTGTTATATACATAAATCAAATAAAAAACATTTTACTTTAATAAATTAATTATTAATAAAAAAAACAGGTATTTAATGTATTCCATTTGTACAGATTTTTTTTGTTAAGTCACTTGACACATTTTACTAAACAGTTTGTCCTTATTCCAATTTTTATTTCCATTTTACTGTCATTTTGAAATACAAGGAATAACTGTAAGTTTCATTGTTGAAAAACTGTAAAAAGAATAATTTTTAACAATGTGCCCAGGAAGGATAAGTTCTAGAACCACATAAGAGCCAATTTTTCCTCTTTTAAATCAGTGCAGTGGACCTGTTTTTATTAAGTCACTGTTTAGGGTCACTGAAAATGGAGGCAATTTAATGAAGTACATTTTTAGCTTACTGAATTTGCTCAGAAATTATTGCTTTGTCAAAATTCTGAAGCCGTTTTGTTGGACATTTTTGTGACCATGAATTATCTACTGTGTTGCTGTCAATATGTTATGACCCAAGATCAGTTAGAATAGTGGGGTAGTGAACATGTAGGACACCAAATTTATTTCTGCTGTTACTTTGGAAATGAGCAAATCCCCCAGAGCAGTTTGAAATGAATTGCTAGTTTGGATTGCTTTTGTCTTTTACCCCAACTCTCTCTCTCTCTCTCTCTCTCTCTCTCTCTCTCTCTCTCTTTCAATTAGTGATATGCTGTTCAGTGCGACTGGTGGGTGTGGAATACTTTAGCATAGATCAAAGTTAAAAACTTTATGGAGACTAGCTTCATTTAAGCCTACTGTGCACAAAATAACCCTGGGTGCACAGCTAGCTAATACTCACCCTCTCTATCTAGTCAATAAACTGCCTAATGAGAATGTACAATCAATGTACTCGAGTAGGCCACACAGGAAGAGAGAAGGCTGCCTAATTAGTGTACTTCACTGAACTAGTCAACGTGTGGTCTCTATCATGCCGGTATTTCACTGAGCTCTTACTGGTCAGCTTTAGCCTTTAGTCTTACGGACTTTGTGAGAGCAAACAGGGAGCAGTTGGGGTCATTTGTTTATCAAACTGACAGTTGTTTCTTTTATAGCCATCAGAAACGCTGCTGATCTTTGGGTACAGTGAAGCTTCATAGTAGTCTTGATAAAAAGCAACATTGTGGGTTATGCAGTGACATGTGGGTTTGATTGGTTCAGTGTATCACAAAAGCCGTAAATCTGTTTGGAAAAGAATGTGTGATTTATTAACTATCCGAGAACATGATTCCTGTTTCTCAGTCCGTTTTTGTATTCCTGGGTGATAAAACAAAAAAAAATGTGACATTCATTACTGTAAATATTTTAGCAATTTTTTTTTCTTCTAGTACAGAAACTCTTGATATGATTTTATATATTGCTATTTTTCTTATTGCTATTAATATAGTTTTATTCACATGTAAGGCACAAGAGGCTTAAAACTCACAACTTTATAAACTCGCAAACTTCTAAATGTTAAAGTAGATTTAATATCCATTTAAATATGCATATGCATCACAAACCTGCTTGTCAAATGCAAAATTACTGCTGTACTCCAAGATTAATTAGGCAATAATTCAAATGTCATGAGGGGTGTTTAAATATGTCCTGGATTTCTAGGTTAGACAAGTTTGGAAACCCATAAAGGCATGTTTATGTAGTGCTTTACTAAAGATAACCGCCCCTGGCTGGTGAGAAGTTCGGTGACACATTCGGTGACATCTGAATCGAAATCATCACTAGACGTGCTGCCAGACATTTTGTATGTGTGAAGATAAAGTAAGAAAGGTATGAAAAAGAAATGTGGAAAAAGCATATTTGGACCCTTAGAGTCTCTCCAGGTGCCTGGTTGTACAGATAAAGACGCACTGATAGTATTTTTTCACACAGATTACATATCAGTGTTGATACTGGTACCAAAATAGGTATCCTACTGAGCATTACTCAGTCTGGAGCATCACTGAACAGTTTGTTTAGTTTTACCTGAACTCCTTGTACTAAGTTCTTTGGCATTTAGTAGAAGACTTGCACCTTGAGTGGTGAAGAAAATGTAGACCCTGATTAAATAAGGGGGAAAAGAACTGTTACGTTTAGCGTTCAGGAGATACCCGTATCCAGAAAGACTTACTGAAATGCTTTGTAGTCTCCATCAAAAACTATCATCATGCTAGGGGTCTACCAGGGTCTGTCAGGGAATGACATCGAGCTAAACCTCATTAAAGAGAAGGCAGTGCAGCAAGAAAACACACAAGTCAAGGGATAGTTTTTTTACACAGTGCTTAGTGCACGCCGAACTGGAGTGCTCTCATACCCAACAGTTTTTTAGCATGCTCACTTCACTGCTCTTTGCTCGCAGATTTCTGTCTGCAGGCAATTCACGACACATTTTTGCTCTCGTTCTTAATGACCATGCTCTCTGAATCTGCTCTCTATTAAAGATACTGTTTAACATCGTCAGATGTTTTATCAGGTTAATTGTTTTGTTGGAAGATGTTGTAGTCCCTCCTTTTGATACACAGTTTGTGGTCTGCTTTGCTTTGAATGCCATCATTAATCATCACTCAGTTGCCATTATTAATTATTAATCCAGATTAATGTCATTTCATGTCATCTGTTTTGTACTACTACTACTAGTACTACTTCTACTACTACTACTACTTCTACTACTACTACTACTACTACTACTACTACTTCTACTACTACTACAACTAGTACTAGTACTACTACTGCCACAACTAGTACTACTGCTATTACAATTAGTACTACTGCTACTACTACTACTACAACTAGTACTACTACTACTTGTACAAATACTACAACTAGTGCTACTACTGCTACTACAACAACTACTACTACTACTGCTACTACTACTACTACTACTACTACTACTACTACTGCTATTACTTCTACTACTACTACTGCTACTACTACTACAACTAGTACTATTGCTACTACTAGTACTAGTACTACTACTACTACTTCTACTACTACATTTACATTTACATTTACAGCATTTGGCAGACACCCTTATCCAGAGTGACTTACATTTATCTCATTTACACAGCTGATCAACTGAGGGTTAAGGGCCTTGCTCAAGGGCCCAGCAGTGACAGTGGTGTGGATTTGAACTTGCAACCTTCAGGTCAGCAGTCCAACATCTTAACCACTGAGCTGCTGCTGCTACTATTACTACTACTACTACTACTACTGCTACTACTACTACTAATAATAATAATAATAATAATAATAATAAGAAGAAGAAGAAGAAGAAGAAGAAGAGGAAGAGGAAGCGTTTTCTCTATCTATTTTACAATTCATTTACATGTTTGTGAAAATACTTGTACATGGATCCTTTAACTGAAATTAACACTCTGTTGGTTCAGTTATTCTGCTCCTGCTTAAGTCAGATAAATAGATGTGGTGATATCTCTCTCTTTCTCTCTCTCTCTCTCTCTCTCTCTCTCTCTCTCTCTCTCTCTCTCTCTCTCTCTCTCTCTCTCTCTCTGTCTCTCTGTCTCTCTGTGTGTGTGTGTGTGTGCGTGTTTGCCCGTGTGTGAAGGTCAGTGTTATGAGGAGCCGTATGTGGGTCACTGCAGCAATTAGGAGCTAAAGGTGATAATGGTGTCACACCAAGAGCATACTAATTAGGAATAAATTGACTTACCTATGATTGTTTTTTGTTTTGTTTTGTTTTTTAATATTGAGTGGTGTAATTCTGTATGCAGAACATGTTTTTGCTCAGGTACACCTGCCTGGTTATGGATCTGCCAGTATCTATGCATATGTTTATTGAAACGTACAGTACACAGACTCCATGTGTGTGTCTGCACCTGTGTCCATTAAAAAAAACAAAAATGGGTGCTGATTTTATGTAATGTGAGGATGAAGGAAGTCAATGTTAGCTGGGCTCTGTGTTTTTTCTTTTTTTTTTCCTGCAATGGTTGCATGAATTTTTACTCGTCCCCACTTTTCTTGCTAAAATAATGTTACTTAAAGACATTTTCATTATAAATATAGTAATTTATGCTACAAAAGCAAAAGCAGCATCAGTTAATGTTGGTATTGATATTATATCATTCAATTATCTATCCCAATTTTTTTTCTGCACCAAATTGTCAATCCATCCATCCTTGAATCCATGGTTCTATCTATCTGTCCATCTATCCAGCTCTTGTCTCAGCAAGCCTTTAATCTATCTATGAATCTGTTGAGCCATCCAATATGCTTTAACCATTCATGTATCTATCCATCATCCCTCTATCCAACCATCAAGTGGTCAATTCTTTAATCCATGTACTAATCCATGTAATAATCTGTTAATCCATCTATCCATCCATCCATCCATCCATCCATCCATCCATCCATCCATCCATCCATCCATCCATCCATCCATTTATCCAACCATCAGGTGGTCAATTCTTTAATCGATCTATTAATCCATGTAATAGTCTATTAATCCATTCATCCACTCATCCATCCATCCAATCAGAGGTCAATTTTTAATCCATGTATTAATCCATGCAATAATCTATTAGTCCATCCACCCATCCATCCATCCATCCATCCATCCATCCATCAAGTGGTCAATTCTTTAATACGTGTATTAATCCATGTAATAATCTATTAGTCCACCCACCCACCCATCCATCCAACCATCAACTGGTCAGTTCTTTAATACGTGTGTTAATGCATGTAATAATCTATTAGTCCATCCACACATCCATCCATCCATCCATCCATCCATCCAACCATCAAGTGGTTAATTCTTTAAACCATGTATTAATCCATGCAATAGTCTGTTAATCCATTCATCCACTCATCCATCCATCCATCCATCCATCCATCCATCCATCCATCAAGAGGTCAAATTCTTTGATCCATGTATTAATTAATGTATTAATCCATCCATCCATCTATCCATCCATCCATCCATCCATCCATCCATCCATCTATGCATCCATTAAGACCTATAATAATCTAATAATCCACTCTTCCCTCCTTCCATCCATCCAGTGTTCAATCCTTTAATCCAGCCATTAATCTATTGATCCGTCTGTCCATCCATTCATCCATCCATTCATCCATCCGTTCATTACTCTATTGATCCATCCATCCATCCAACCACCCACCCACCC
>JAOVVH010154361.1:0-12353 GCA_028566435.1 Scorpiodoras heckelii | reverse complement strand
TACTTCTACTTTTATTACTGCTTCTACTACTTCTACTGCTACTACTACTACTTTTATTACTGCTTCTACTACTACTACTACTACTATTACTACTATTTCTACTGCAATTACTTCTGCTACCACTTTAGTACTTTTACTACTTCTACTACTTCTACTACTACTACTACTACTACTACTACTACTACTGCTACTTTTATTACTACTGCTACTACTATGACTACTACTACTACTGCTACTACTACCACCACTACTACAACTACTGCTACTTTTATTACTACTGCTACTACTATTACCACTACTAATACTACTACTACTATTTCTACTTCTACTACTGTTTTAGTGCTTTACTTGTGCATGTCTATATCAGTGTTAAAAGAGGAAAAACCATAAAACTAAACTATTTTTAATTAAAGTCCATCAAAAACAAGGCTTTTAGACGATGGTACCTAGTTAACTATCATGAGGAACTGTTTTAAATAGAGACTTCAGCGTACTGCTCTATGTTGCCCTGGATAGATTTACTGGTTGTAACAGTAAATGTTACAAGAGTGTTATTTGTGAGCTTTAAAGATTTGTGGATAATTGAAGACCAACCTACTCATGGCTTGTAAAGCTTTAGCTTGCTTATGCTGATATGCCTGATATTCATTCACTATTGTCTATACTGTCTGTACTGTAGTAATCTAGGATCCGTATTGTTAAAAACATAACATGTGATGCCACTGAATTTCCTGTGCATGGGTATTACCTCTGTGCTACATTTTGGAGCTTGTTATGAATGCATATGCAAACTTACAATTACTGTCAGCTTAAATACTTAGTTATTGATTATAATTAGAGCGACATGGTGGCACAGTGGGTAGCACTGTCGCCTCACAGCAAGAAGATCCTGGGTTCAATCCCCGGGTGGCGTGATCTGCGTGGGTTTACTCCGGGCACTCCGGTTTCCTCCCACAGTCCAAAGACATGTATATTAGGTTAATTGGTGTCTCTAAAGTGCAGCTAGTGTGTGAGTGAGTGAGTGAGTGCTTTGTGTGCCCTACGATGGATTGGGGTTGTCTAGGGTTGATCTTGCCTTGCGCCCTATGCGGCCGGCCACTGGACAGGAATAAGTGGTTATGATAATGAATGAATGAATGATAATACTTATTTTATTCTTATTCTTATTAATATAGCACAGTTAAATGCTTGCATCTGTCATTGATCGGTTGCGTAGGCAGATGCAAGTGCAGATGGAGTTTAGGGTATTTACAGTGAAACACACTAGACACAAAGACCATAAAACAAGAGAAAGGAATAACACTTTGAATGTAATACGAGTAGGACACAGCATCATAAACTAGGCAAAGGGTTCTGCATAAGACAGGACTTACATACTAGTGCTCATTAAAATTAAAGTTGAATCAGGTGTGAACAAGTCATGGGATATGGTGAGTGTTGGGGTAAGGTGATAGGCAGGGGCTGATGGGTATCATAGTTCTGTGCTGCATTCATACTAATCTAATTATAGCTTCCTACATTAATAAATTAATTATTGAAGATGAACGAATGAATAAATGAAAATAGATAGAAAAATATATAGAAATGCGATGCGAAAGCTAGTATGTGAAGAGGACACAGTCGTAGGTGCCATAGTTAGGTGCTTAGTTCAACTAAAGTAGCTGCTTCCTCTTTTTTTATATGCTTGTTAGAGAGAATGATATACACTCTCTGGTACTTGTGCTACAGATTTATAACATTGGCAGTGCATGGGAGGGTTTTATAGATCCTGTCTTTAATGCAACACTGTGGAAGATGCTATCTCAGCTGTATGGATGAATACTATTTGAGGAAACTGCATGCTCACAAGTTAAGACTATTAAGATTGGGTAGAAATAGAATTAGTATAGCGATTTGTTAGTTTGTTAATTACATGTCAGAATTACTGAGTGCTGTCAGACTGTTCTTACTTTGTGCAAAAAAAAACCCCCAAAAGCCCCTTTTCCCAATCTAATTGAACTGAGACTCATGACATGTGCTGTCAGTGCTGTCATGTGTTATTTGACATTCTGCAGACACATATGTAATTCCTGGGCAGATGCCTCCTTTTTTCAGAGTCATAATCTCCATCTCGTTTCATTGTTAAACCCTGGCAATCTTTGCCACAATAAGTAGAAGAAAGATGTATATGTGGGTGAAGCAGCTATGGTAATATGTGAGTAATATTTCATTTGTCCATCACAGTGTAATTTAAAGCATCAATCACACTATGAGTCTGTGTCTAAAGGGCTGTAATTAGTGGACTGGAGGAATGAACTGAGGGGTGCACGGACCATCATTCAGGCATATTTTTATTCCCAGTAATGATGCTATATTAAGAATGAAGCAGATGGATACATAGTGCCCCATAACATTTTCATATAAGATTTGTATCCCTTTATGTTTTTTTTTGTATAGCTTAACATTTAATTTTGTAAACGGTGTAAACCTCTCAGTCGGTAGGAATAGGATGGCATTACAGGCCAAATTGACTCATATTCATATTTTCTTTTCTGTTTCCTTAAAAATTAAAGCTGTTTGGCCTAGTATATTAATTTCTTTTGGGCTGGATCTGTGGAAGACCCCCTCCAATCACCCAGTCCTTTAATATTATGCGTGACAATATTATGCGTGATCCCTGCAACAAACTCAGCAGCTTCAAAACATCGAAACATGCTACCAATATACTCATATGTAAATGGCTAGAACGTGTATTGACACGCTCCTGCCAGTGTCTTGAGTTCCTGCCAATTTTAGCCCACACACAGGTGGGACACATCCTGGTATGTGTGAGTATCAGTGTAGTGTGTGATCAACCTCAGAGACTGCAGAGTCCAGCACCTGACAGTCTGCTTATACATGTCCAGGTGTGCATCCTTGTGACATTCCACTGAAGTGTTGCTTTTGGGTGATGTGGTAATTTTTGCTGGCAGTGTTAGACACCTTTTTATCTCTAAAAACATCAGGTGCGTAGTGCAAAAGGGAAGCATGATTTGTAGCACAAAATCCAATAGACCACACACCAGCTGTCTTATTTAGATTTGAGAACGTATTGAGAGACATAGAAAATGAAGCTTTGATGGCAGAGAAAGAAAAATGCATTATCCTTCCATTATTCCTTCTAAACCTAAAACAAAAACAAAATGCACTCGTCTCTACAGTTTTCATTCAGCTGTAAAGGGCATTTACAGAGTACAATTATCTGATATCTGACATGTACTATATCTAGGAAATTACACAAGCTGCAAGGGCTAAAATGTGCCGGCACAAGTGAGCATATGCCAAATGTACACTTATATACACTGAAGTACCAGAAAACCCGGTATAAAAATGGGTACATTTTTCTGGTGCTTCATTGTATATGCCAGGATTTTTTTTTCTATGGGGAAATTAGTATCTTCAGACCAAATCATAGATAAAAACATCTATAAACAGAAGAATGTACTCTAACTTATCTTGTAATGAAAGCAAAAAACCCCACAAAACAATACAACAAACTGCAGCCATTTTGCTCAGTGTATACTGCTTTGTCTTGCTATCTGCAGGTTTGCCAGGTTGTAATGCTGAAGCAAACATCAGGATGACCAGTTTCATATTGACTTATAAATATCTTTCAGTTAACATAAGGGACCTGGAGGTATCATGTCCAGAAAGTCACCAAAGATTATGCAACCTGTGAAGTAAGATGCTTTTATAAAGACTAGCGTTGGTATACTAGTGGAGTCAACAGTGTACCCTGAGTCATTTAGAGACTTACAGAGTATTGCATCTCTAGCAACATTATCTTGATGTACACTCTTAAGCAAGGAGCCGAAGCCTCTGAGGAGGGGCTGAATTCTCCTCACAGCCTGGCAGTGTGACTTATGAGTTGGACAAACTCAACAAAGAAAAGCTCTTAAATCACTAATTATGTATGTAACAGTGATTCTCAGAATGTGGGGTGGTGAGTGTAACTTAACCTTCTCATTGAGCTTCTGCCAGATTGACGCTTATGCTGAAGGATATGGAGCATTTCTGGTAATCAAGTGTAATTTAAATTCTAAGTAACTATAATTTATTTCACATTTAAGTGATGGCCATGAGGGAGAGACACTCCTCGTGGAGTAGCATTTCACAACACAGGCTGAGAACTCCACCAACCGATCATGATGATGGCGTCCATCACCCAGTGGCCCAGTCTCTGTTTAGACAGGGGAGCTCCCAGTGTCTCTTCTTTCACTGTTGACTAACTGTGAACAGTGCTTCAACTAAGCTAATGGTACAAACCACTGTCCTACTGGTCCACCAGTGATCTAGATGGCAGGGCATGTAGAAAACTTGGAATGGAGACACTGAAGGAAACCTCGGCAGGCAGGTAGAATGTGTACATTAGAATGAAAGCATCTTTTATTTCTCACTTTCTAAACCAGGAGAAAAATCCAGGGCTGTGAAGTTAATATTTTGTAGTGCACATTAGCTCCAAAAGTACCTGGACCTTGAGCAAATGATGAGATTTTACAAATGGATGAAATCTATTTCATAGACTGTATTTGTGAAAAAGTCTTTATATCCTTATGCTGCACACAGATCCAGGATTTAAACACACTGTAATTTATTTCCTTACAGTCAGAATGGAGCAAAGAAGTGAAAATCAGAGTTAATTGGCTGATGTGATTTGATTAAAAATCCCTCTTTGTAAGATTTCAGTCATTTTCCAGCACACCTGTTTATCAGTTGTGAAACAAAGGGAGGAAAAACAAGACGTGCTGTGAAATGTTTGCTTACTTCTTCCATCCACATGATCCCAGGATTTAGAAGAAACGTTTCATCTTTAGTCTTTAAATTTGGCATGGGAAAATATAACTTCTTAGACAGAATGAAAATCAATATGACAGGGGCAGGTACGGTCTACTCCATAAGTATTGGCACCCTTTAAGATGTGGGCAAAAATAATCATATAACAAACATTATGCATAATAGCAACTACTTGCGTGTATGTAAGTTTGTATAGGAAGAGCTAGACTATTATATTTCGGCCAGATGAGATCAACCTTGTCTCCAACCTTGTATATTTCCAACAGCCAGTAGTGTTGTACACAGACATTAATGTTATGTCCATCAAAGTTAAAGTGTCTCACCACCAGAAAGGAGAAATCATTCACTCTAGTGGTGTAGAACAAAATGATCAGACATTCTCCTCTTGATTTCTCTAGTGTACAGCTGATAACATCTCTTACAATGAACTCCTATGGTGAAGCAAAAGTAGTGATAGGTAACAAAAATCCTCAGTGCATGTGATTTTAGTGGCTGTGTTAAATTTGAAAGCGGGACATCTTGAACTGTTGCATGCAGACATGCTGCAGTTATTCTTCAGCTAAACATTTAATTCACTACTGATGATGTCTTTCTTTTTCCTTGACCGTAGGAGATGAGTGGAGGATCATTTAAACGGGAAGTGGTCTCAGGATCCTCAGGATCATCCTGCAGAGATTTTTAAGTGATTTTTATACCAGTTTTATTAGTAGGAGGATAAGTGAAGGCCAAAGGAATTCTCTCTCTGTCGTAGCAGTGGATTTTGCAGGGATCAGAGTGTCCATTCTGTCAGTAGTGGTAATGCAGACTATGACATAATCTACAGCTTTAAATTTAACCGCACATTTCCTCTTTTTGGGTGAAAGTCTTCATTCTCATATCAAATGCTTTCAAATCTCATTAGCTAGGAATAAGGAATGAAATGTTTGCAGTGATCGGGATGGGAGGAGTTGTACTGTAACTAGGAATGAGGGTCTGTAGGTTTGGAATGGATGCTGGTTTTGTCTAAAAGGTTACAATATGCTGAAAGCTGGGAGTGTAGTACGCTAAGCACATTATATTTTCAAAAGTATGTGGATACCTGAGTATCAATCAGTCTATTCGAAATCCATGGACATGAAAACTTTTTCTGCTATAATAGCCTCAACTGGTGCTGGAGGACAGCCGTCATTTCAGTTTAGTGTTCAGAGGGGATGAGGCCAGGGCTCTGTGTAGGCCATGTGGCCACCCTTGGCATGCCGTGTCTTGATGGATCTCACTTTCTACACATTATTATTATATGGAAACCATAATGCTAGGAAATCATATTTGTAACATATAAAGGTGTCCTGGGCAATCATGTGTTTCCACCAGTTTGCAACAGTTTACGGAATACAGTGTATGAAATGTGCAGAAAGAAGAAATGAACATCTGAACTTCTCCGAAGTGTACAGGCACTGATTTCATTAATGATGTCATCAGTGGGCTTAAGGAACAGAGCAATACTTCACATATCCATTGAATTGTTTGAGGAAATTTTGCTAGACAAATCCAGTAGAGGTCTGCACAGAAAGGTCCCATTTTAGTGCCCATGATATCTGATAATCTTAAAATTTTATCGGTATGTGGGTCTTTTTAGAGGTGTTTTGTGTTCTGAGTTCCTATAACTTTACCCAGAATGAAGTGAAGCTATTAGGCAGGCAATGTCCAGAGCATACGGATATGGATACTCATAAAAATGTAGCAGAATTTGGTGAGTGTTGAATGCAATATGTTATAGGTGATAGTCTTCTGCATCACACATGGAATGTCCATGCCAAATAAACAACAGAGCATAAGTTGTAATGGTGCAGAAATTGACTCATGAATTCAGGACCTTTCTCCCAACTTGGATGGCTAAAAACACTTGGCTTCTATTTATGTAGGGACTCATATTCCTGAGAGCCAGAAGGATGATTTTGATGCCACAGTCTGTATTTGTCTGCAGTGCTTCACACTTATAAATGATACAGTCATTTGGCGCTGCATCCAAGAATATTTCATATATTGATGAGTGCCCAAGCATATTTCATCGCATTTAGAAAAAAAATGCATTTTATATATTAATCCATTCCAAACACAGCTCAGTGTGGAAAATATTTATGTGTGTGTGAGAGAGAGAGAGCAGAAATGAGAGAGCGCGAGAGAGCAGAAAGGAAACAGAGACAGAGTGAAAGAGAGCGAGTGAGCAGAAAAAGAGTGAGTGAGAGAGAGAGAGAGAGAGAGAGTGAGCAGAAAAGAAACAGAGAGAGCAGAGAGGAAAGGAAGAGAGAGAGAAAGAGAGTACAGAATGGAAAGAGAGAGAGAAGAGAGAGACAGACAGAGAGCAGAAACGAAACAGAGAGAGAGTGAAAGAGAGAGAGTGAGCAGAAAAAGAGTGAGAGAGAGAGAAGAGAGAGAGAGAGAGAGCAGACAGAGAGAGAGTGAGCAGGAAAAAAACAGAGAGAGCAGAAAGGAACAGAAGAGTGCACAGAATGGAAAGAGAGAGAGAGAGAGAGAGAGAGAGAGAGAGAGAGAGAGAGAGAGAAAGGAAACAGAGAGAGAGAGAGCTCCAGTGAGAACTCAAGTTTCAGCTCCTGAAAGTTTTATAAATAGAACAGTTATAAAATGAGATAAACCTAACAAAATCAACAAAAAAGACTGGATAATACTTAATCTATGAGAAAGGAAAAGAGGACAAATTATTTTGGGGGAAAAATCTTTGTAACCCAGAAAAAAACCCAGAAGCTTAAGGAGGTTAACTCCTGGCTAACAAAAGGAGCAGGATCGGCTAAACTGAAGGGAAAAAAGACAGGAAAAGAGCTTCAGAACTTTGAACTCTAGAGATAAACCCTCACCTAAACCAACAAGCAATTTGAGGTAAGAACCTCCAACCTCATCAACTGAAAAAATTTAATTACATTTCTTAACAACTGGCTGCAATCTGTGTTAGCCACTAGCCGCTTACTAGCCCCTGTGTGAGAGGATGGCTGATGCAACTGCATTAAAACTCCACCCCTTTGCTATATGCTACCCAAAAGAACTGAAAACCACACAGGCAAAGAAAACATACAAACATAAATTCTAGTGCTGTCAAATTTTTTAATCACGATTAAAAAAATTAACGCACCTAAAAATTTTAACGCAGATTAAAAATGAGTTAAACTGCGCAATCCAGCGGCACCGCAGTGAACACAAACATAAAAACAGCAAACCAATAAATAAATCACATGCAAAATTTATAACTCCAATACTTATACATTTTATATAATTTAAGTATATTTACAACTGTAGTTAACAATGCAAATGATTATAAATGACAATGCAAATATGAATAAAAAAAATCTATATGCCTTAATTATAACGCTAATGCCCTTCTCTGAGGAAAGTGGTTTGTTGAGCTATATATGATTCACTGTCACAGACAATGTTGTCTGTGTTTTCATCTTGATGCCTCTTCCCTCAGTTCTCTATTGCAGAAAGCCAGCTATTATTTTGGTATTATTACTAGCACTGACAGCAACACTGAATTTGATATCCAGCCTCTTTGATTTTCAGTCTTTTTCTCATTTCATATGTCTATACCAGAAAAGACAATGATGTATAAAAATAGATGGGAAAGAAATGGATAGATACGAATGGATACAAATGGATAGAAATGCTATTGAGGTAAATTTCAATTGTACTATAGTACAATAGAAGCACAATCCATTGCAAAACACAGTTTTACCAATCTAAATAAAAGGCTCAGCTTAATAAAATTATAAATTATACATGACAATCCTGTGATTTAAAAAAAAACTTGAGCTATTCAGCAATATTTTCTCGTATGATTTGTCATCTATTCGGTAGCATGGAAATAATATTTACAATGTTAATACATTTCGCCAGACACGGCACTTTCAAGGTCTAATTTCAAGGTCTCACAATGCAAATGCAAAGGTTATGGGTCACAGTGTTAAATTAGTATTTTTGCGAGGTGGTTGTCTACAGCAAGCAATTTCATAATATCACCGTATATAACAGAAATAGTGGAAAAAACAGTTCAGTGCCACAATAACCCCTAAACAGTGAGTGAGTGGTTTTGTCCAGAGAGTAATGTGATTCATTATGCAATCTTATTGCTATGGGGCATAGGGACCCAACATGGTGCTCCGTGGTGTGTGTATCATTCTGTCCTTGAGGAAGTTTCCCTGCTTATCCAAAGTGGTACGTGGAGGATGGAAGTCATTGTCCATTCTGGCTAAAAGTTTGATTGTTCTCAGTTTTGCCACTTTGTACATCTTGTTTGCAGAACAAGCATTAATGCCATTGCCCCAACTCTTCACAGCACAAAATACAGTGCTGTGAAAAGTGTTTGCCCCTTTCCAGTTTCTTGTATTTAAATGTTTCACATCATCCACCTACTTTTAATTTAAAATAAAGACAACATGAGCAAACACAAAGTGCAGCTTTTAAATGCTAATTCCATTCATTTAATATAATGATTTATTCAAAACCTATATCACCCATGTGAAAAAGTAATCTCCCCCAAACCTTATAACTGTTTGTGCCACCCTTGGCAGTAACAACTGCAATCAAATGTTTGCGATAACTTGTGATGAGTCTTTTACATCACTGTGGAGGAATTCTGATCTGCTGTTCTTTGCAGAATAATTTTTTCTATATCAGAGGGACTAGGAACTGCCCATTTAATGTCTTGCCACAGCATCTCAATGGGATTCAAGTTAGGACTTTCACTCGTCCACTCCAAAACCTTGAATTCTGTTTCTTTCGAGCCATTCAGAGGTGGAATTGCTTGTGTGCTTCGCATCACTATCCTGCTGCAAACCTCAACTGTGCTTGAGCTTTAAGTGAACGGATAGATATTCTCCTCCTGGATTTTCTTATAGAGATCAGAGTTCATAGTGCAATGGATCAATTATGACAAGTTGTTCAGGTCCTGCAGAAGCAAAACAGCCCCAGACCACCACAGTGCCACCACCATGTATGACTGTTGCTATGATGTGTTATGTGTTAGCTTTGTGGCAGATGTAACAGGTGTCTCATGTCTTCCAAAATGTTCACAGTCCACAGAATATTATCCCAAATGTCTTATGGGTCATCTAGATGTTTTTGCCAGACAAATTCTTATTATGTGATGTTTAGCTTCAACAGATCTGGCAGTAATCATGCCTGCATTTGGCCAGTGAAATTAAACCCAGTAGTCATTAGAATTTGGCAGTTACATTTTCACATAGGGCCAGGCAGGGCTGAACAGCATTTTTTCTTCAATAAATGAAGTCATCATTTAAAAACACTATTTTATGTTTACTAGGGTTATTTTTGTCTAATATTAAAATTAGTTTGATGATCTGAAACATTTGAATGTGACAAATGCAAAAATAGAAGAATCAGGGAATGGGCAAATACTTTTTCACAGCACTGTTATAAGAGACTGGTGGAAGAGCCATCATGCAGCAGAGAACCACAAACAAAAGAAGCTCAGTCTCTTCCAAAATATTAGTAGCTACTGCCTCTCTTGCATACTGTCTCGGTTTTGGCTGTCTATTCCAGTTTATCATTCAAGACCACCTGGGATATTTCTGTGTCATCACCACTTATACATAAACTCTTTCAGTAAAGATAACTTTTTCATCAGGTTAATATTAAGGTGCAGCTGGGAAATGTTCAATATTACATGGTATTGCAAAGTCTTTTTACAATATACAAAGTACATCGTCGTGTCCTATCTCAGCAGGCTCGATGTTGAAATGGAAAAAAAAAATTTACTTTTACTTTTACAGGCCTGAGCGGCTATTGGTACTGTTGTATTATAGTGAATTTCAAATGTTCATGCTACATTTTGGACAGAAACTGTGGTACAGCAACAACAGCATCTCTTAGCAACAAGCTGTCCAACAGACAATAATAAATAGCTTTAGCAACACATATTTGTTCTGTTTAAGTTCCTTAAACAAAGACAAAGTTTGTAAGTTGTTTTTTTTCAGTATATACACACAAGTATATGCACAAGTATACGAGTAAGACAGCTGTTTCTCTGAAGGAACATTATAGGCATGTACACTGGTCTATTAGAAGACTGCTATACTGACAGTAACCTATTATTTACCCCTATTAATCCAACATAAACTGGAACAAGAACACCATTGTGGTTAGGACAACAAATATGTCTAATGCTTTAAAACCAAACAGAGTCTTCAAACGAGGAACTGTTACTGCAAAAACAACAGAACACATTAACAAGCAAACAAATACAGAAACCACTAAGGGTGCTGGAAAGCTCTTCACCCAACATATTTGAAATTTGTTGTCATATCCTCTGCAAGTTTCTGGCTTTACACATCAAACCTTAGCAATGGTGCAACAGAAGCAATTAGTCAAACTGAGCTTAATAAAATAATTCAGTACTAACACATGTTGAGGTTGCAAATTGCATTTATGACTCTACAGCCAGTTGCTGTCTGTGCTTTGGAAAAATGGTCCTATGAAGCTGAAGAATTTAATTAATTTTCTTACTAATAATTTGCTATAGGTATTTATCAGTGCACTACGTTAATTAACTGTTTTATATTAACTGTTTTCTTTATTCAGTGTTTTTAAACCAGTGTTGTTGAGTTCTCATTTCTGAAGTAACACGGGCAATTAGTTTTTACATACAAATTGTTTATTCATAATTGTTCAGCTGTGGTCTTTACTGTCGTACTTAAGCAATATCACACTTGAGCTCATGCTGTTGTAGTGAATATGTTAATATTCAGTATAAGCTCGAGTGTGATATTGCTTTTATACAACAATTCTACAAGTGCCATTTATTAGTTAACAGCAATAAGCGACAACAGATTACAATTTGTTTGTTTATTTAATTATTTATTACATGGCTCTGCCAACTCAAACAGTTACTAGCCTAGGACTAGTCTGTTGCCAAGCAACACCAACATTTTCCTGCCCACTGGCTTACTACTTTGAGTAGGTCTAAACATTACTGCAGAAATAACATAATAAATGAAATTTCAAATGTTATTTGTGGAAATAACAGTGAAAAGTTTGTTACAAGCTAAGATAACAATCATTAATGTAGCCAAATTAGCGGTTAATAGAACACACCTGTAAAGCAGAGTGATACATGTATAGTTAAAGGGCCCAGTCTTGTTATTCGCTAATATCAGCACTCATGGAATGCCTCGTCCAATCAGATTACTCAGTCAGAACTAACTATTGTATAATGCATTTATTTTAATCGTGCATTAATTGCGGTTTTAACGCACATTTGGATTTGTGTTGTATGCAGGTCAGTATCGTAGAGCCATTGAAAATGAAAGAGAAACGACTTCTGAATGTTGCCTCATTTCATAAAAGTGAAATATTAACTATGATTTATGTCTTTTCGTTATTTTAAATAAAAAAAATAGTTTTTGTCTTTCGTTCATCGGATGTACTGATTAGAGTTGGAGTTTAATTAAAGGCATCGATTCGCCAAATAGAGTAACATGGCATGTTGCAAGTGAAGAGTAAAGTTATGTTCCAACCAAAACATACATTAAAAA